>VXAX01000026.1:69970-135504 GCA_013399835.1 Leptocoma aspasia | reverse complement strand
GAGGAGGGCTGCGAGGAGAGCGGAGCGGCGAGGAGAGGCCCGCGCCGGCCCCCGGGGTAGGAAGAGGCGGAGGAACCTGCTGGTGGTGCTGAGGACGGCGGGGAGGGCGAGTCACCCGGCAACGGTGAGGGGCGCGGGGCGCATGCGCGGGGGGTCCCCGCTCGGGCCGCTCGGTGTCACGTCAGGCTTCAGGAACCTTCTGGCACCGGCCCGAGCGGGGCGCGGGAACTTCCTCCTGCCGGGCTGCTGCCGCCGCTCGCGGGGAGCTGTCAGGAGGCGGGAGCGGCCCCGGGCTGCTGGAGCGACCTCGCGGGCAGCGCTGACAGCCCGGCTCCTCCGGGAGTTGTGTGCCCGGGCTGCTCCCTCCTCCCGGGGAGCAGCCTGGTGCCCCCTGGCTCGGGGCTTGGCGCGGTGACAGCATCAGCCGCTCAACCCTGACAGCCGAGTCGGTCCCACGAGTTGAAGGAAGGGCAGTCACTAAATCGCCTGTGGTCACGAAGGCAGCGCTGGCATTAAGAACGCTGGGTCATGGACTGGACGCGCCAGCCTGTGATCGAATGTATCTTCCGAGGGGTTTGCTGGTGTGGGTTTCCATTGTTCGTGGGAGCTCCTTAGGGATTTGAATGAAATGCTGCTTGCTATCAAAAAGTTGCTTTAACGTGAGATGTCCCAACGTTGGGGTGCTCCTTCAAGGTTTGGAAAAGAACAAAACCCAACAACAAAAAACCTGCCACCACATGCTGCAACGCCAGCTTTTAATGCACAACTCTCTTATTCTCAAGTTCCTTGGTCTGGCTGCATTTTAAGAAATTTTTACAAAATTTCTTACTGCTGCCAGGCTCAAGATGGGGAAAAGAGGTAACAGATGAAGAAAGTAAATACCACATAATAGCTCTTGCCTGTTAAAAAAAAAAAAGTGAATATAGAAAAACCTACAGAGGGTTTTTTTTTTTTTTGGCATGTGTTCCTGAATGTCCTCGGGGATGGAATTGCTAGTTTGTGAATTTAAAACAAATTGTTAAACTGGATTTAGCATTTAGGTTTGAAGTTTTTCTGTCTTCCATGCAGTTTAATCTGCAGCATAAAAAGAAGAAAAGAATAGTTGGTCTATATTATAAGCAGTCTAGCTATTTTGTTTTCTATTTTTTTTTTACTGCTCATTACCAGTAAATTGCTTTATGTTTTCTTTGTTGAATAGACATGAAGATGTTTAGAATCTCTTTTAATCTTCTTTGTCTGTATTTTATACATTGTTTGGCTCCATAGGGATTCTTTCCTTGTCTCGACTATGTAACAATAAGGAATTAAATACCTCAATCCTTTGAAAGCATCAAACTGGAAATTTACGGTATTATTTTAGAAAAATCAATAGAGTGTCCCATGGTTACATTTAAGGAAGCTGACTCGGAGAAGCTCCTGGTAGCTTTTAATGCTTGCAGAATTTGACATGAACAACACGTCAAAACATCTGAGTTTGGCAAATGATAGTTTTTATCTGCTCTGTGTTAGTTTGGGCACTTAGTTTTTGTGTTGCTTGGAACACTGGAGGATTTTCTTGCACTCATTAAAAGACTTAATTTAACATTTGTCATGTGTGGCTCATTCCCCGAGTACCTGTGCAAGCAGTGAAGCATTGCTTTCTAATGTACATAATGGCATGTTTGCAAAAGCAGGTGAGGCTGAAGAAATACTCTGCGTGCTTGGAACAGACATCAGAAAGTTCTGTTAGTCCCTGCTTGCTGTGTGGGAAGGCTTTATGGGGTAGGGCTTTTTCCTTTTCTAATACTCAGCCTTTTGATTTCTGGTCAAATGTTACAGTGAGCAGTGATGCCCCTTTCCAGGGCTCCTTGGAAAGTGAGTAAAACCTGCCAAGTCTGAGTGATTTTTTTAGTTTGGATTTTTAATTTTTTTTATGTGGTGGTTCTCTTTTTTTTCCCATCCTCCACAAAAGAAGCTGCAGCTACATGGAAGAGGAAGTGATGTTGGTAAGAGAATGCTTCAAGTTGTCCTCTAATTCAGTGCATAGCACCAGGTTAATTTTACTGCCATATTAGCACACAAAAATCTAGTGGCCATTTAGGTGGGAGTGAATTAACTACGTGCAGGGCAATTCATCATTTACATGGGTAAGGGTGAAGGATGGCAAACTTTTTAAACTTTTTTCCTTGCATTACAGGCCTAGTTGTATATTTATTGATCATTTCAGATGTGAGGACTTTCATTTAAGAACTGAAAAATAACATTTTATCCAAAACTTATGAGGACGAGATACAGAAGTGAAGGAAAATTAAATCTTCTGTGAAGGGCTACAGAAAAGGGAGATTGCTACTTGTCATGCAGTTTGTAAAGTGATGGCTCTATCAGTTTGTCAGCAGAGGGGTGGGCTCTATGTCTCTTGTCAAAATTGGATTCAAGCAGAGAATACAAGAATTTTACATTGCTCCCTGGAAAGTTAGTATAATAGAGCAATTCAGTCTTGATGACTATTGTTTTCTGTAAGGTGAAAGATTTTACCTGCAAAAATTTTGTTTGAGGACGACTAGCTGTCTCAAGGCTCGGTAAATTCAGATTTGTCTTCGCAGATTGTACTGGCTTGATAACCAGCTCTTGAGATTTGTGGAAGTTCAGTCAGTTCAAGTGAATTCTGTGGATTATTGCACCCTAAAACATAATGTATTTGTTACTGCATCTTCTACCAGGCTTTTTTTTTCTGTAGAGCTGATTTGTTTTGAAGTCTTAAAAACACAGTTTAGAAGGTCAAAACCTGTTACGTTTGCAACATATGGGTGGAGTCGTTCACTACAAGAAATGGGTAATATTTTGCAGGCCCATATTCTGATTAGTGAAAATACTTCTATTGTGACAATAACAGTTCTACTCTTGTCTTTCCAATGTGAATGTGTGAAATTCTGTATATTTGTCTTAAAAAAAGAAAACTATGCCAAACGAGCTTAAAATACAGATAGGGCTTTATGTTTGTGTTCAAACAGCTTGTAACAAAGACTGTGGTTGCAGAGGCTTTTTCCTATAGAGAGGTTTAAATAGTTTTCATTTTCTTCACTGTTTGGACATTTCTAAGGACATTTGGGTGGGGCATCTGCTGGATCTGAGCCCTGTGTCTGGTGGGAACCCTGCACTGATTGTCCAGGTTTCAGTCTCACTGGCAGCCCTCCTCATGTGTCTCTTCTGTTCAGTGTTCCCTGCAGTGTGTTAGGATTAAAATTTGTGCTCAGCTGTGTAGGATAATAATACATGGACAAAACTGAAAAGGTGAGAGCTGGAATCTTATGAATGTGGTTCTTTCTTCTTTTATACTCTTTTTTAAGCGTGTATGTTTGAAAGGTTTTCTCCTTTTCTGCTAAACTTTACATTTAACAAAATCTTTTGTTGTCTTGGCACTTTAGAAATATAATCAGGTTAGTTAATTTTAGTCTGCAATGTAACTCTTAACCTTATGATTTCTGGTGGTGTCTTCAAATTTAGTCATAATCAAGTTTTGACAGGAGACCTCAGTACCAGACCTTTTTTCTTTTTGGTCTTTTTTTTTTCTTTCCCCATCTCTTGAAATTCAGAGAGTCATTGCTGCAGCATTGAACTCTTCATTGAAATCTCTTTCTCCTGCAGTGGGGATGCTGAGCTGTCCTTTATTTTGGTGGCACGTGCTCAAGGTTCTGCCAGAGGCAGTGTTTCGATAGCGAAGGGGCTGTGAACCATTTTGTGATCTGCTGAGCTCCAGTGTGTATTTCTGCTTACCTGTTTGGGAGGGGAGGAACAAACTGATGATAAATGTATGTAATAGGATAACTTATGTATAATGAATTAAGTGCATTATATATTTATAGTTTGCTTTTTTGGTGTCTCTGAGATAGCTTGACTTCTGTTCCAAAGTCTGGTTTAGCAGCAGTTGCAGTTGTTAAACTGCTTTGGTTTTATAACACGAGGCTTGCAAGTTGCATGGTTTTGCTGATAATTCCTTCCTGTCTGTTACTTTGCTGTACTTTTATAATGCCATTGCAGCGAGGTGCTGCACTGTCTGATGCAGGGGCAGCGAGATGTGTGGGGTTGCTGGAGTAGAGCTTTGCATTGGGGGGTGGCGAGCAGGATGAATATAATTAGCTGTTACACAAGATACAAAAGCCTTTTTATTTATTAACTACTGTTGTTAAGAGTGTGATGGGATCTGTGTGAGCAGGAAGTTTCTTTAGAATTCTGCACATGTGCATTGGCAGCAGCAGATGAGAGCAAATCTGGCAGTGTGTGGTGGTGGGTGTGAGGCACTGAGCAAACATCTACTTTTTCTGGTATCGCTGATGGTTTTATTTTCTTGCTACAATGTAGTTGGAGGATTATAAATTGCTGTAATGCTGTTAAAAAGCCTTTGGATTTTATCTAGTAAGTGAATATAAAACATTATTTTTGCGTATCAAAACCAGCTAACATTTTGGTGATCTCTCAGCTTGCTCTTTAAAAGTGTAGAATTTTTTTGGAATGTTGCTTAAATCAGTCACTGTATTTGAGGTTTTTCTAATAGGTTGCATCTGTCTCTCATGAAGGTCCCTGAACGATGGGTTTCTTCAGAGACAGTGTGATCAGGTTCTGTCAACTGAAATAGTAGACTAAACTTTAATGACTGGAAAATAAATACTAATCAGTATTATGGTTTCTTGGGCTTGTAAATTAAAAAAAATCCCAGAAAATCCAAAAATGTATTAGTTTTAGTTATATCTGTTCCAGAAGATCTTTCATGAGGTGTTTTGCTTCTTTCTTGCATGGAAAGCATGTAAAGGTTTAATTTAAATTGTTCTAATTTGTAAATTAGAAGGCTTGCTGCTGCATTCCCAGGAAGCAAAAATTGCATTAGAATTGCATTCCACTAAATCTTATGTTGTATTTTCTGTGCTTCTACTTGCTTTGTCAGTTTAACCAGTATTTTGTCAGTTGAGTGGTTTTTGAGACCATCTCAGAAGTGCTGGTGGCAAACAATGGAGAATTTCTGCTTAATAGAGTTGAGGTTTAATGTATGTGTGAATGCACATGTGAAGGCATACACAGGCAAACAGTTCATTAATTAAAGAGCTGGTACTCATGCTTCTGCTGACTCCTTTTGTGATTGTGTGCAAAACTGCAGCGAGCTGGTTTCCTTCTGATTCCTACTTAAGCAGAAAGCAAACAGGGCAGTGAAGAGTTAGGAACTATAATGAGAAACGAAGGGAGCAGCAAAGTCCCATCTGCCTGAGAAGATATTTATTCTAACATGGATTCCTTCAACACTGCAAGTTACATTTTGTAGTTATACCTAATTTCAAACAGTATGCCTTAATGGGGTTGAGGATTGTGCTCTTAAGAAGACGAGCTTATTGAATTTAAAATAATAACTGAGCCCAATTGTCTGATTAGCCAGTCTAGACTTGTGACTAAAACACCTTTTGATAGCTGATTTCACTGAGTAAAAAAGCGGAAATCTTGCTTTAAGAGTCTATTTTAAGCTAATCTTGCTGGTTTTAAAACGTTTATTTTAAATAATTTTTGTTTTGACTACTCAAATGTATTAATGAGTACTTAAATGTGATTATTCTTTTTACATGGAGGGTGTTCTGTGTCTGTTCAAGCATTGGCACATCTCTGCATGCCTTTTACTGTACTCTTGAGACAAATTTGTCCTTTTCTGTGTCCTGGGTTTGTGGTAGAGTTCTGTTTGTGGGGTTTATTTCAGTTTGTCTTTTGTATAAATTTACTCCAAGCCATGTCCTCTCCCCAGCCTTTTCAATTTTAACTGGATTATTTCAAACAAGCAAAATACTGTTTTTACTTGTTAGCTGAACAAAAGCTGAAAATCAGATGAGCAAAAGCTCTTTCGCCCAAAAGCAGCTCATCCATTGGGAATGCTCACAATAATTTGAGCATACAAATGGCATAAAAATCAGTCAGTGTTAATTGTTACAGTTCTGACATAACATTACAAGAAATCAGTTTCCTTTTAACTCAACAAAACTTAAGAGTATGATCCAGAGTGCTGGTTGCCATTTTTTGGAAACATAAATAAATGTGGTTCAGCAGTTGCCGAGTGGGCCTGGGCGTTGTGCGGTGAGCTGAGCTGGGACACAAACGTTCCCAGGGAAGCCTCCTTGCTCCTGCTCATGCTTGGCAGCTGCCTCTGGGTGATGTCATGAGGAGAGTTCCTGTGATGCCAGCTTGGAATCTGTGTCTAAAGTTTTGGCCGTCATTTAGACCTTCTTAGAAAATCTGTTTAAACTTTGAGAGTTTCAAACTTAGCCAAAAGAATCAATTATTTACTTGGATATAATAGTGTGTTTGCTATAGGCATCCAGGGGGACATCACAGGTTTTGTCTAGCTGTAAGTCATATAAGTAAACATAATACATTATTTTTCTTCATCAAATATAGAAGAAGAAATCAAAAACTTTGAGACTCTAATGTTTTTGTGGAATTTTATTTGTAAATAATTGTTGCAGACAGGGAGCATCGATCCTCTTTGTACTGGAGGATGTGTGTGTGATCTGTTAGGACCTGGTTTGCAGGCATGTGATGGTTCACAGGGTCACAGCACTGCAGGCTGAAAAAGCCAAAAAACTTGGTGTGTTTCCTGAGAAGCAGGGACAGGCCATTTTGTTGCTTTTTTTCCCTATCTAAAAAATCTTAGTTAGTTTTTACTTTTATGTATTAAAAAAAAATATTCACTGACGATGTTTGCTAATGCCACAAAATAATATATTAAAACCAGAGCAAAACAGCAGTCAGTGTTAGCTTTGGGTTTGGCTTCAGAGACAATATGAATGTCTTGCTACATAAAAGGAGCAAATAAAAGAATTGCTTAAATAGTTGAGACTTGTGGCAGACATTCTCCATGCAGAATTAATGTTTTCATTCCTATGGCACGGTTTCAGTTTGCAGCCTTTCTTTGTTTATTTTTACTTGTTGCTTCATTCCTTTGTTTTAAGGAAAGGTGGTGGAACCCTGAGGACTTTAATTTAAAATGATGCCCATAGATCATTTGTACTTCAGTCATTAATGTAAAAGCTGAACTAAGTGCAAGTCTAAATTTTCATGTGTATTCCTCAAGTATTAACAGTTAGCCATGTATTCTGTGGGGTTTTTATTGGCATTTCATGTGTGGGTGTAAATACTTCTGGAGTTGCCAAGATAAGTGAATGCTATTATGGTGGCAAAATGAAGCTCATGGTGCTGTTTTCCCAGCAGACTCTATGAAGAACTTGCCTTAATAAAAAAAGGCAGACCAAATTTTTTTAAATAACATGAGAGAGCACTGAAATCCACAATACAGAACAAAGCTCTGTGTTTTACCCTCATTTAAGATGCTTGGCCTCACCATGTTGCAAAGGACATAGTAAGTTTTTTTTTGTCTCTTGTAAAGTTGTGGTGTAATGTGTGGTTATAATAAGGTGTATTTTTACTTTCTTGCATTTATGTTTTGTAGAGCATGATTGTAGCTTAAGGATGTTTTTAAATGTTTGTAGTAACAAGGAGGGGAAGTAGATTGAAAAAAAATGCAACCGGAATGTTTATAATTAAACTCAAGCTAGGTAGTTTTCTTTTGTGTGGGGTTTTTTTTTAGTTGCTATTTTTTTGTCTTTTTCTTGATAGAACTTATGAAGCATTTAGGTTGTGGAATTGTGAGGGGGAGGCATGTGCTCAAAAGGATCAGGATAATACAAGCAAAAGTAGAAAGAGTTGATTGAGTGGGTTAGCTCCTTTTTCCTGAGATGTTTGATTGGGGCAAAAAAGGTATTAAAAAACTCCACAGCATTGCTTAGAATTTGTAGAAGACTTTACATGTCCTGTCCTAGTTTTCATGTGTGTCTGCAGAGAAGTGCTGCACTTCCTGAGTCAAGGGAGGGCAAGTGGGAAAGCTTCTGATCCGTATAAAAAGTGGAGATAAAATGCTTAATTATTAACAGTTAATTATAACAGTGGAAATAGCAGGAAATAAAACTTGCTGGAAGTTGAATAACTTTGAGAGTTTCTAGCTCTTTCTAGATTTAGTAAATGTCAGATTAATTGTATCACAGCCTGTGAAGATACCAAAGCCTGAACTAAAAGGGAAAAGACTGAAATGCTCTGAAAATAGATTGTTGTTTATAACGATATATTGAAATGTGTGTAAAAGTGTGTGTGTGTCTGAGAGGGTGAAAATGAGGCTTTCACTAATTTTTCTAGGTGATAATAAGCCATATAAAGCTTTCTTAAAAGTATAAACCTGGGTTGTAAATCCGGTTTTGCTCTAACAATGTTAGAGCTGTTTCAACTTCATTCTTGTGTTGCCAAACCAGTTAAAATAGAAGTCTGTATATTTTTTCTTTTTTTCATGGCTCTTGAATGAAATTAATATTCAGGCA
The DNA here is from genome assembly GCA_013399835.1 of Leptocoma aspasia. Lineage (NCBI taxonomy): Eukaryota > Metazoa > Chordata > Aves > Passeriformes > Nectariniidae > Leptocoma > Leptocoma aspasia. The sequence continues at coordinate 127,129 of VXAX01000026.1, read as the reverse complement.
GCCTGTTCATCTGCTGCACCTGGCAAAAGTGACTGAGTTTCATGTCAGTGAACTGAGCACAAAGTTGCCTCTGCTGAGAAAGCTGGGCTGCAAGATTGTTCATTTGGTGCTGAGTTATAAAGAAGTGGTTACTTCTAATTTGGTCTTTTTATTAGGTGATGTTTGTTTTGAAGGTTTCTTTGTTGGTTTTAGCAAGTCAGCCTGAAGCATTGTGGCAGATCCATCGAAGGTTTTCTCCCAGCTGCCCTTAACCCCTCAGCTGGCCATTGTAGGTTTTTTGGTTCATTGTGGACCACCTGACTTTGGTAGGGCTTGAGAAAATAGACTGTGTGCAACTTCATATTTTAAAATTTGCTTGATATATTGGGATTGTTTGAAATCTACTTACATGCAAAGATTATGTTGACTTTCACTTAAAATACCAGAACAATAAGAAAAATGGCTGTACAAGGCCTCCATAAATTTTAGGGTGTCATGAATTGCACCTGCTTCATTGTTGGAATCTGGTAGGATCTTTAAGTAACCAAGAATTTACAATAACAGATTTTAATATGATAGGATAAAAAAAAAAACAAAAACAACTAAAACCTGTTGACTAGAATATAACCCTTCATTTTCTGTTGTCAGCTCACCTGGAGTCCTGATGTCAGACCAGGATTCACTTTGTGAGACTTCAACAGATTTACAACCTATGTGTAATACAAGGCAATAGACAGAGGCAATTTAAACACTTTGAAGCCTGAAATATTTTTTCCTCTAGACCTCAGTGCAAGAAAATGCTGAGGAGGTGGAAGCAGTCTTATATAGAGCTTATGACCAACTCCCTTAGCACATGGATGCAGTTTGGGGAGGGTTGGGAACATGAAAACTGCTTTATTCAAACTACTGAGAGTACTCTGGGCTCCTGTTGTGATAGGCTAATGAATGGTCTGGCATTTTGGTACTGAAACCAGAGGGCTTGGTTGTCAGGAATTTGCAAGTGAAGATAAAGTTTATTTGTCCTGATGTGGAACAGAAGCAGGAGCTGGCGTGGGAGAACAAAGGGAGGGAAGGTACTCCAGTCTGTCATATCAATCTCCAGTTATGAAACAAAAGGTTTCAGTGAATATATTTTGAAGCTGGGGAAAACCTCTTTATTGTCTAGTTTTGGTGGTGAGTGTTGTGGTTATGTGTGTGTCACAAGCTTGTTTTGCCCAATCACAGTTGCTTGAGTTTATTTAGGGCAGGTAGTGGGGGAGATCAAGGGGCTGAGGTGACCCTTAGTCTGATCCTGGGCATTACATTGGCTCCACTGTGCCATGAAGCTGCAATTTAAATTTTTAATGCCACAAAAAATCATAAAGGCGATTTACTGTGGTTTGTAGCTATTTTGAGAACTGAGAACATGAAAAATGTCCAGATAATCTGGATTCTAAATAAAAGGTGGCAAAAATGTGGGTGGTTCTGTGGAATCTGACTTGGGGGAAATTGCTTCCTGTATCCAGACCTGATGATCACTTGGACTTCGAACTGGCAGTTAGGGCACGTAGTCAACTTCCTAGAAAAGATGATCAGTACCACGAAAAACTGGTTGACTCTAAACATTCCTTAGTTAGGATTTTGGTTTTGGTCTTGCTGTTTAAAGATGTTGTATTAGACCAGTGCCTGAGATCTTTCTAAAAATTTCATAGCCATTAAATATTTTAGTATGGTAGGTACTTTAAAACACTCTGTGTAACCTACTTAGCCCTCCTCAATTCTTTGGAAGAGGATTGAATGAGTCTGCAAATTATTTCATAATTGTTAAGACTTTAGAAGAATTGTTAGACCATGCTAACTTTCACTTCAGATTTGGTTAACTCCTAAGTGAAAAGAGGGATTTGCTGTATTGGAGGCTCTCTCATAAGCTGTGCTAATGTGGTCTGTATGCTTTCTTGTTCAGAACAAGAAACTGATGATTTGACAGGAATTCCTCTAATGTGATGTTTGGATTCCTGACTGAGTTTAAAACTGTTGAAAACTTTATGATCTAATAATATTTTCCTTATTTTCAGATTAACTGCTGAAGTACTGATCGAGTTCTGCTATTCTTCAATGAGGAACTACAGGCTGATCTTTTGCCATAATCTTAAACAACCATAAATGACAGAAGAATGCTTGGTCAGTGAGGGCAGCTGGCGCAGAAAGCGTTTTTCAAACTCGGCTGTTTAAGTACTCTGAGGTGGGTGTCTTAACTTGTTTTGCTGGGGAAAAAAAATAGAAAAAAAGGAAAGCAAGTGTGAATTTCAGAATGTCTAATCTATGAGAATTTACCTCTTGGTAAACAGAGAATTTTAGTTTGGTTGCAGTGCTCTGACTAACAGCATATACTTCATGTTCTGTGTGCCAGCTTCTGTGAAAGTGACTGCTTGCATTTAAGCAAGTATGTTTTCTTTTCTTTTTATTATTTATTTTGAAAGGACAGTTTTTTCTTTGCTAGAAGAAATATTTTGGTTTTGACAGGATAACAGCTTGACTGACTTACACTGTCCTCTGTTATCTATCTAGATCCTTTATCGAGCAAAAATTTGCAAGTGAAGCTCGATGCTCGAGCTTCTGCATGATAGGATGGTATCACTGAGCATCTAGAAACTAGCTTTGGGGGTTTGCTGTTCAGTAAAAATTTTAATTTGGTGCAGGTGTTGGAAGCTTTATTATGTAGACCAGAAAATGCCAAATATATTTTAAAATTATTAGAGCGCAGTTGTGTATAAAATACTTAATCTTTTCATACAATTGAAACTTAGGGTTTTGGTTTGGTGTGATCCACTGGTTTCATTTCCTGTTTGAGAGGCTTTTGTATTGAGTTCTGAAAGCCTGGCTACTAGACAATGTCAGAAAAAGTACTGAGGAATCTACCGAAATACCTTAGAACTTAATTAGAAATGTGATAACTAGAATTTTCTGCATTTTCCTTGCTGCTATATATGTTCTTCTCAGTCCCCTGTTGAGGATTGGACAGAACGCCTCAGTGGTAGTCATTTGTTGAGTTAGCTGTGTTTGGAGTTATTACAGAACTGTCCATTAAAGCAGTGAATGGATGGAGACAGACTAGAGAGTATTTGCATTAGGTAGTTAAAACACTGTGTTACAGATCAATGCTTTCAAAAACATATATTGAAGTGGACTTTTTTGTTTTAATTTCTCCTACTGACAGAAAAGACAGCTTTGATTTTTGGCTGCAAAAAGATATGAGGAAGAGCTCCTCCCCTTCCTTGAGTAACTGCAACTCTGTTCTTGCTAACAAAATATTTGGAATTCCACTTGATGAGCTGCAGCAAGAAGGGCAACCAGACAATGAGGTTCCATTCATAGTCCGCCATGTCGTGGACTATATTGAGGAACATGGTATGTATCACCTTGCTGTATTTAAAATAATATATTTCACAGTTATGCCTACAGAAGACATTGTGGGGTTTGAAGAGTACTTGTTTTCTAAAGTTAATTATTCAACTGGATGCAATTTGGTTGTTTTGAGTTCCTTTCTTTGCTCCTTCTGTTATGTGTATCCCTGTTTTCTAGCCAACAGTAATGTAGTCAGCTCTGCAGGGCACCTCATAGGAAATGGTTTAGGTACTGCTAACTTTTCCCTTGTTATTTTATTGTTACTGGGCACAAGAATGTGTGTGTTGGGAAGAGAGCTGCTGGAAGGCATGCAAAACTGTTGTCCAGAAAATGCTTCAGTCAGTATGGGAATTGTGCATATCTGAGTATCAGTATTTTTTCCGATATATTTGTCCATACTGGGGCTAAAAGTTTATTCCTGCAATTTTTTTTTTCTCACTCAGGGGGTCTGGAACAAGAAGGACTTTTCCAAGTCAATGGGAATGCTGAGACAGTGGAGTGGCTCCGGCAACGATACGACAATGGAGAAGATGTGGACCTGGTTAAAGAAGCAGATGTACCCTCAGCTATTAGCCTTCTTAGATTTTTTCTTCAAGAACTTCCAGAGCCAGTTATTCCAGGCAGTTTGCACATACATTTGATGCAACTTTCTCAAGGTGATAACTCTTTTTGATTCAGGGTTTTTATTTTATGATTTTAAGAGTAAAACCCAGTATTGAATTGAGATTTGTAGTGGCACTAAGGTGTCTTTGGTGTTCTGTGTAATAACAATGGTGATAATACTGCTGTGCACTTTGGTTGCAGTGTTATCTGACAGGACTGGAAATGGGATTGAGGTATATTCACTTGGTGTGACAGCAGAATTCCCTTCTATGACTGTAAAATCTAGTGTGATTTTTTTTTCCTCCCATTTTTGAATAGATCACTGTGGATGAGTTTACATATAGATTGTTTTTAGCATGCAAGTCCCCATTTAGTTCCCTTTTGTTAAATATAGAGAGAAACGTCACTTAAACTTGCAGCTTATTGTCTTTTCTTTTTAAAGTGTAAAAGTTATTTCAGAAAAATTTAAAGTTATCTGTAACAAGGAAATCAAGTTAAATGCTTAAACAGTGTTTTCAGATGCTAAAATGAGACTTTTGATTTTCTCTAATTGGGTTTTGCCTCTCTGATAGACATATCTCAGTTAGTTTTCAGAATTACATAATCAGCTGCATTTGAGGCAGAGGAATTGCTTAAAGACATGCAGAAGGTGGTAGTAACTGTTGACCCAAATGTTAGCTCTGGTTTTCTCCCTCTTCAGCAGTCCTTCCATATCATTAGGTCAGGCTTAGTCCCCAGGATAACTTCATTACACAGCAAGGTGTGGCCTGTGTGCATCGTTAGGAGCTCATTGCAGGCAGGAGGTTCCTCAAAGGCAGCTGATCTGGGTCATTGAGGTGTGAATGTGGCCGCGGGTCACACAAGTGTGTATCCCTGCTTTAGTGGCAGAGGTAAGACTGGCAGACTCAGACTTTAGCCTTCACTTAGAGGTAAGAACGTTCTGCCTTTGGGTCTCTGGTTGTTTAGAACTAAATTTCAGGATGGATTGGTTAGACAAAACATGGAGATGTGTACGTTCAGAGTGGTCTGATTATCACCTCGCTGTGCTCCTTTTCTTTTTAAAAGTCTACATTGTTAAAGTACTTTTTAAAGTCGTTTTTTTTTTCTGTTCTGTTTCCAAAGTGCATTTCTAGAGCAAGAACTGTCAATGAAATGTTCATTTTAATGTGTTATGTGTTGAGACAACCATTTTCTGTGCTTAGTTGCCTGTATTCAGCTGCTGTAGGTATTGACTGTGTCTGAGCAAATGAAATTCTGCAGTTCCTGCTTGGTGTTCCTGTACATGCTCAACAGGGAATTTACTCACTCTTTGCTTTGATATTAAGGACTGGAATGTCTCTGCTCTCTCATCTAGAGGCAGAGATGGCTCATCATCTTCAAATATGCTTTTCCCTCTCTAACTGATCTTAGAGTTTTCAAGTGTCTGAGAAAGAAAGGGAGGCCTCTTTGTATCAATTTTTCTCCCATTTTGCTTTCTTGACATTTCTTTTCCTATATATGGAATTTCTCAGTTAGGTACAAACAGCTGTAAATTCTTTGAACCTTGCTGCCTGTAATACTGATGAGGTAACAAATAACATTTATGGGGACATATTTTGATGAAGAGTATAGTTAAATGGGGTGAGAATGAGGAGATTTTATGGTGACCCTTTCTCAGATCTGAAATTGAATCAGCAACCTTCAAGCTAAGCACGTGAAGATGATTACATTGAGATAGCTTGGATTTCTCAGTTCAGGATTATAAAAGCAGTTAGTGTGTTGAGAATGGGATGCTTGTAAAGGAAAAGGTGTCAAAAGTAGCTTGTCTGCCAGAATTTAAGTAGATGGAAGTTAACTCATTATCTGGAGCTGTTGCTGTCTTTAGAGCTCTTTTGTGAAGTGATTTTTATGTAACAACGGTAAAACAAAAACATACAGAGTTTGCCCTCTGAAATCAGGAATTTGAGTGGACATTAATTGGGGAAAACGTGCAGAAGAGGATGTGGTGGATAATATTGAACAAATGCAAATCAGTTTTCACATTTTAGATTGCGATTTGACCAAATTAGTTGTATTTTCAGAAGTAACTAATTGTCAGAGGCAAAAAGCTGATCTCTCTCAATTATGAAATAATACTTCCTTTGTGACTAAAATATTTTTATTACTATTTCAGATTATAATAATGAAGATGAATTTGGAAGAAAGTTGAGGTTCCTCTTGCAGCAGCTTCCACCTGTTAATTACAGTTTGTTAAAGTTTCTGTGTAAATTTTTAGCTAACGTAGCATCGCATCATGAAGAAATTTGGTCAGCAAGTTCTTTAGCTGCAGTCTTTGGCCCGGATGTTTTTCAGTAAGTTAATTATAAACGTTCATTCACTGTTTCTATGGGAATTTGAGTGTCTCTCTGTAGTTTAAAGTCATTCCTGGTCCCTGAGCAACAGTAACAAAGTGCACAATATGTTTCAGGCAGAATATTTTTTTGTTCCCATCCACTTTATCACCCTAGTTTGGTTTTACTATTTTTGCTAACATTTAAACAGCAGCTTGTCTCTGAGCTGTGGCATGAGAAACTGCTGTTTTGATTGTTGCATTACTGTATTTATTCTGAGATTCAAATATTCTAGTGATAGTATGTATGGCTACTATTAGTAGCAAGAAAACAGTTCCAGGAGAGGATTGGTAAAGTACCAGCTTATATTGTTGTTTCCTCTCCAAAGGAAAATATTTGACTTTTAAATATTCTCATGAATTGACTAAGTAGTTGCTTAATTCATCATTTTAAATATAAAATGGTATAAAGCTTTATAAGGCAGTAGTGTGATGACATGCTTAAAGTTTTGTGTGTTCAGAATGGGTAGGGGATAATGGTGTGAAGTGTAGCACTTAGTCATAGAAGACATTCAGAGGTGTTCTTTGGGGAAATGTTGCATTTAGATTTTTAAACTAAAACAGTGTTGGAATCTTTAGCATTTACACAGATGTGGAGGATCTGAAAGAACAGGAAATAGTTAGCAGAATAATGGCGGGACTTCTGGAGAACTACTATGAGTTTTTTGAAAATGAAGAGGAAGATTTTTCATCTACTAATGATTTAAGCTCAATAACTGAGCAGGTAAGAATATTTTGAATGGCTATATGTTACCACTTAACTGTTATACACATTTATGTTTATGGAAGATTTATTGAAATACAGTTTCTTTAGTATGACTTAGAAGTTTCTTGCAAACAGACAAAACCTGGCATTTTCTTAATTTTCTTAATGCTTGTGAAATTCTTGCTTTTGTAGTAAGTATAGCTGTGCTATATTGAAAAATACATGGGAACTAAACCAACAGTGATATCCTGCCCAATACTGACACTGTTATAAACAGATTTCTAATTACCAATTTAGAAATGAAGAACTGTTTTTTGATCGAATGAAGAACGACTCTGTTGTCAGTCTTGGTCAAGAGTATTTCTAGGTGTGTCTTACAGGAACATGCAGGGTCTTGCTCTCTACTTGATGATGTTATCAGTGGTGCTTTCCTGTGCCAAAGTTCTTGAATGGTGTTTCTGATTCTAAGACTTGAAAATTGTGTATTTTCTGTAAAGAGGAAAAAGGGGGAAAAGTAAGCAGTTGCTAAGGTAGGTAACAAAGAGTACTGAATTTTAAAGCCTATCTTGCAAACCCCTCCTCTAGCAAGACAGGTAGGGCAAGTACTGGGGCAGCTGGCTGCTTCCTCTTCCCTGCAGTGGATGTTGGTCTGGTGTGCCAGGCGTGGGCAGCAGGTTCTGGAGTGAGCAGTGTCTGTGTGAGCTCCTCAAGCAAGCCCTGCTGCTCTGCAAAGCTCCATGCAGGAATATGTCTGGCACTGAGAGCTGCCACAGCCCTGCTGCATGCAGGGAGCTGCTGAACAAAGCTGGGCTGTGACTCCTGCAGCTGGAGGCTGGGGGCTGTCACTGAGTTGGGATAACTGCTCTGGAAACCAGAGCTGCTCTGTGCTCTCATGCTTTGAAATTACTGGCTCGGCTGTGCCCTTGTTATATGTTTCAGCAAAAGAGTTTCCTAAGTACAAAATCTGTTTGGTGTGTGGTTTTGTTTGTTTTTTCCCTTAGTTGGAGGGCTGGTGGGGTGTCCCTTTAATTTCGTGGTGTCTCCACCAGATGTCAACAGTGCACTTCTGTCAGGCCGGTGCAGTGGGGACAGAAGGGCCGCTGTCCCCGCCGGGCACAGCCCTGCTGGCAGCTGCCCCAGTGTGTGGGTGGGCTTGCCTTTGCTTCACTGGCACATCCTCTTGCAATTACAGAGGAAAATCAGGAGTAAATACATTTCTTGCCTGGAATGTAGTGCCATATAATACGTTACACCCCTTTTAAAAACTGACAAATATCTCCTCTCTGTCTTCTGTGTAATCTTAAACTTCTGAAGTTTCAGTTTTTCTTTATTTAGTGTTTTTGTTTTATACTGGTGACAGATACTATAAAGCATATTTTCTTGAGGCTGCTGCTTTAATTTTTGGGTTTGCAAGGTTGGGAAATCAGTAATCAATCACAGAGGCACCTTGGGACTCAACCAGAATCACTTTTTTCTCTTAACCTTTTCATGTTTTAGACATAGTTGCTTTTTAAAAAACGAACTTTGCTGTCTTGAGTTGCCACTTGGCTATATTGTTTTGCTTTTTAAATTGGCTATATTTTCCTGCTTCAGTAAAAACATCTGTGTTTGGAAACAAAGAAACAAAAATAGACAAGAGCACAGAAACGTTGTAAGTGTTCATTTTGAGCTTTGAAGTTTATGTTCATAGACTTTGTTATTGCCTTCCCTAGGAAGGTTTGAAAATGCTTCTGATACATGAATAAGGCTACCTGTGGAATAGGGGAGAATTATCTGTTTTAGACAGAAGAAGAAAGGTTCTGCAGTTCATTATTTCAGTGTGGTTGGGATTTTATTGTTTCTTCATTCTGCTTGTGTTCATTTATGGCATCAGAGGTGCTTCGTGCTTTTCAGTTTTTGTCCAGTGTTCAAGAGCGTGTTTTTAATGGTGTAGAATTTACAGTTTTACATAAAAGCAAGTCTAGTGTGCCTATTTTTTCCTAGAATTGAAAAGTGTTCTCATTCTTCATGTTACTTTCATACCTTTTGTGCTCTTTTAATTCCCTGGACCTCTTGAAAGGAACTTTTAAATCCCTTAACTTCAATTAAATGTGTTTTAGATCAATGATCTCTTGGAAGAAGAGGAAGATGTAAAGCTTGAGCAGTCGGAAGAACTTCCAGAAGACAGCACAGAGAAACCTGTTGAAAGGCCAGCTGTGGTGCATCTAGATATGACAGGGAGTCTCTCAGATTCCAGGAATGTTACAGCATCAACAAGGTAACTTGGTTCTGCCTTGCAGTCTGGATTTAAAGTTTGGATTGTAATTTATTCTGTCAGAGAGAGTAACTGCCAGACTTTTGAGATAAGTGTTGGTGTCTACAAACTGAAGCTTTAGAAGTAGGTGCAGTTCTTATAATAGTAAAATATGGGTTAAAATAACTGTTCCCAAATTCAGCAGAGGAATGCCTGTAGAATCAGATCAGATTAAGTATGGAGATTTATGCAGGGAAAGGTAAAAAGGGCATATTTTAGTGAAACTGTAAAGTGGTATTTAAACAGTAAATCTTACAGCAGAAGTAAGAAGAATCTGCATACTGGTAGATCCAAACCTGTTCTGTACCATCCTTCCAATGGGAAATCCTGGGTCTGTTTCTTGTCACGTGGTGCTGAAGAGCTGTGGGCAGGTTTGGAAGTTGAAAAATGTGATACAGGCTGGAATGTTGGAGGGTGACCCAGCTTTAAGGAAATTCTCATAAAAGAATGTGTAAACATAAAATCATACTTTCATTTGAGAGCTTATTGGTGCTTACTTGTAATACACAGATTTATATTTTACTTGTTTGTAGTATGCAAGGTTTTATTGATAAGTCTGCTTTACTTGTACTTAGAGTTTACATTCTACAGATGGTGAATTTTACCTCTTCCCCTCTATAGCATGTGTTTGGTGTGGGCATTGCATGTAAGAACTTGTAGGGATGATTGAGGAGGAATCTATAATGAAAATGTGACTAAAAGCAGAAGAAATGCAGGGAAAATCACAAGTGAGTTACTGCCTAAGGATGGGTAGTTTCAAGAATATGGATTTTTGGTTGGAATCTGTTCAGCTGCTGGCTGCACACTTCATTCTGCTTCATGGCAAGAAGCTGTAAAATACCAAATTTTGACAGAATCATGATTCTGTTTTGTAATTGAAATTATATTTTAGTAGTGAATTATCTTTATCAGTAGTAAAGTTTCTTATTTTTAGTTTGAATTAAATGTTAAAAAAAAGTTGTGGTTTAACTATTCACAGGTATTAGGTTGCTTCTGGAATGTGTAAACACAGCAGTAGTGACAAACTCAACATGTTTGAGAGTTTAAATTGGATAGCCTGAAGAGAAAAACGTTTTTACTTGATGTTTAAGGTTAATTAAAAATGAATAGGCATTAATTATGGTTGCCATTTAACATAATTTGTGGGGAAGGATAAGGAGGAATCCTTTAGAAGAAGAAGAATTTTGACTGTAAAACCAGAACAACTGCAGAAAACATTTAAAAAGAAATAAAGTGAATGAGAAAGTGTTCTTTATTAAACTTTTAACCACTATAAATACTGTAAATATTTTCCCAAACCTAATGGCTTTTATGTATGTGTTTAGTGGCCTTTTTTGGTCTTAGTTTCTTGATGTAAAGAAAAAAAAAAAAATTAAGAAAGCAAATGTTAATGCAGGTTTATTTGGATTATTTATCCTTGTCCTGATGTAGAGCCTGTGGCAGCTTATACAGAAAGGAGGAGGAGAAGTAGATCTTAAACATGATTCTTGTAGTTCTTTAAGCTGGGGTTTTGTTGCCTTTTTGCTGTTGTCAGATTTTGGGAACCAAATATCTGTGTATTTTGGTCTCTCTATGAAGAGTACTAAAAGAGATTGTTTATCTTGATTTGTAGAATGGGGCATCTGACCTTCCTCCTTGTTATTTGCACTATAACTTGCTTCTAATTTTGCTCCCTGCCTTTTTTCTCTGCTCATTCTGTTTGTTCTTGCTGAAACCTATGACCTTCCTGCACTGCATGGTGTTAATTTGACTTGGAGTTAGAGATCTTGTGAGAATGTGGATGGTCATTAATGCACTTTGGTTTAGTGACTGCTTGACAGTGGTATTTCTAATACCTGTGGAGTGATCTTTGAGCCCATTACCCAGCAGGAGGCATAGGAAACTTGTTCTCCTTTACCAGAAGCCTTTTCCCCACGGCTCTTTCCCGTCTGCTGTCCTGACTTTTTTGGAGTAAGGAATTACTGACTCAGCATTGCAGCTCAATTTTAAGACATGCTGTTGAAATAAGTACTTTAGAATCCTTCTCTGTCATTATTCCAAATTTTTCATCCCTGAGCCTTACCAAGTAGTATTTGCTTTAATTGAGCAGTTCATCTCAAATGTTGTCAGTCAGAAACCTAATATAAAAACTCTTTGGTTTTGGAGTTTTCAAAAATATGTGTGTAAAAATATGAGATATGACATGCAGTAAGTTGTGTAAACAGTTTGCTTTGTTTCTACTAAATGCAGTGACAAGGGCAACATCCTCGCTGCTTCTGTGGTATTTTTGTTAACCCTTTTGTGATTTAATTAGCTCAGATCCCAGAGAAGTGATAATATTAACACCTGCCAAGGGAGATAAAATACATGGTATAAGTGACTGAATAGAGGAGCTGCCTAAATAGCTAGAAAATACATTCTTATTTTAATGTAGTGCTGTTTTTAGCATCCAAATACTTTTTCCTCTTTCCATCCTGGAAAATCTGTAAACAACACGTTAGGAGAGCTTTCAAGTGTTGATTGGGCAGCTTATTGTCAGGAGTGACCTCATGTTGCAGTCGATTTCTATTTAGACTGCAGGGTTTAGTGCAGCACTCCAGAGGTGCCGCTCGCAGGCAGCCCCCGGAGCACAGCCAGCAGCATGCACAGCCAGCAGCCCACAGCACGCTTTGCTGGCTTCCAAATGAAGCATTTTTACATGAAGTGCTCTCTTGGGATAGCAAAAATAATCAGAATGGCCTGCAAAGTTCTGCTGCACAGGTAAATATATGAAAAGAAAATGTCATTTTGATATGATTGCAAGTAAGGCTTTAACTTTTAAAATTAATGTGAGTTTAAACGTGCTTTAGAGATACACAATGAAATAATACCACTACTGATTATTTTAATGAGAAATAAGAATCTGTGTACGATCAGGAAATTACCAAAGAAAACTTGGATATGTTTTATCTGCAGTTAATGTATTTTTCTACTGAAGGTACATTTTTACCGGGACCTTTTCTGGATAGGGAGCCAGTGCCAAAGGCATTCTCAGGAGGGAGTTAGCATTATGAAACAAAGATGTTTACCTTTCTGTGTCTTGCTGTGTCATGCTGCGTTAAGGCTCTGTCTGGCATTATAAATTATAGCTTTTAAAAAGTATCCTCCAACTGCGGTAGGTGGCTCAGAAGTTGTAATGGCTTTGCACCTGAGATTGTCACATTTGTTTCAGAAAGTGTTTAATTGCTGAAGTGATTTGTTGAAGGTGTAAGATATTCTTCATGTTGTAAGAGGATTCTTTAGGCTTTGGAATGCTGCTGATTTATGCACAGCTTTTGCTGAGTACCTCTAATCCTCCCAAAGGTGTTGAGAAAAAGCACTGGAGAACCATCCTGTGCTGGGGGCTGAAGGTTACACACTAGGATGGAAAATTTTGTTCTGAACTATGTCTGAAGTCATCTGGATTCTTTCGAGATGAGTTTGAGTCTCCCTATTCTTGACACATTTCTTCATTGTCTCAAGTGGTAGAATAAAAGGATTTCAAGTCATCACAGTTTCCTATAAATAGTGTTTGTACTTGTGCCCTTGACTGAGTTTTTCTTGCTCTGTTTTGCAATTAGGGTGTTGCAGTGTTCTGTGCTCTAATTGCCTCATTTTTGTCTCCCAATTTGTCCAAGGAGTGACTGTTTTAATAGTAATTCAATTTCAATCTACATAATTATGTTATTTGTACCTTTAGAATATAAGCATACCTTTTATAGTACAACTTTTGTAGAACTTCCTGAGATGGATACTTAAAACTTAAAACTACATTTTTCATATTTTGAAATACTACTGGGGTTTTTATCCAAGATCGTGCTTCTTTTCTCTTACCTTGTTCATGAAGCTAAACTTGTAGCTTCATATTTTCATTTTTTATTTCAAGTATTGCTAATATAAAGTATGTTTATCAGAATATCCACTTCGTACAGATCATAGGGCTATGCTGAACTTCTGTGCATGGAAGTACAAATGAAATGTAAATATCCTAAGCTGCAAACTACCTCCTGCCATTTTTTTGTTTGTAAGAAAAATACAAAATGCTAGCATGCTCCCCCTCAGTTATTTGATCTGCAGCTTTGAAATCAGTGGCTACAAGATCTGGCTTCTATGTCAGGTGTTTCAATTTCCCAAAGCTGTGTCTGCTTTGAAATAGTAGTTGATTGCTGCCTGTTCTGTCAATGCATTTGGAATAGATCAGCTTTGGCTTTTCACCAGGCAAACGCACACACAAATCATAAGATGAACTTGATTTGTCAGCTGGTTTCCATTTTAAAAGAAAGGGAAGAAAAGAAATTAAAGCATCTATGAGCACCTGCTTGTTCACTTGTGCCATATGGGCTTTAAATGCTATGCACTCTGCTCTTGGCCCAGTACAAGGTGTCTAAGGCACACTGGTATAGTTATTTTTAAATAAATGCTTTATAACCACTTTCTTTATCAGCTTATGTTTAATTGAAACCCTTTATTACTTGTGTTTCACCTACTTGGAGGAACAAAAAATAGAAAGTCTGCTTGAGGTGATTTTTCTCTGGTGGTGGAACTACTAAAAAACCTCATGAGTTCTAACCAAGGTATTCTTTGCTGTGTTGGAACTATTCTTGAGTAAACAGAGGGACTGTCTGCATTTTTTAGTGCAAGCAAGGCTCATAGCAGTCAAAACTGATAGAGCACCTCACAGAGGTAATAACTTGCTCAGTTCTCCAGGAGAGTGGCAAGCTCCCTTGTATTTCAGGGTTTACCTTATGCATTCATGAAAATAGTATTTTAAATCAATTTTGGCAACAGTGTTGTTGCATGGTAAAGAGTAGAATGAAATCTTTTTCAGCTTTGTGAGCTTAGTTATCTTTAATAGAAAGAAAAAGCCTTTTTTACCTCCTTCTCTGCCTCCAACTTAAGCTGAAATTAATATTTAATTTTTTCCGAGTGAGGTGTGTGTGTTGCAATTCAGGGCTGTTTATAGTAGATTTCTCATCTTTTATTCTTTACTGTCACTTTGTCTGAAGTTTTAATTCTGTTTATAATAAAATTTTAATCTTATTAATGAAAAACAGTGGAGAGACCACACACATATGAATTAACTGACTTGTGTTATCTACGTTGATTTCCACTCTCCCACCCCTCCTCGAGGGGTTTAACATTCTAGGCTGAAGTGGCTTTGCCTGGAGATTTCCAGATGCTTTGCAAAAGTCAGGCTCCTGTCCCAAAATCTGCCTTCTACTTGAAATGTTGTAGCTGTGCTCAGAGAATGTTGCAGATTGGTTGAGCGTTGCAGAACAAAATTATGCAACAGTGGGAAGAACCTGTGGAGGAAAGCAGAGTAATTTGGAATTTGCTTTAGGCAGCAGGGTTAAAATCTGCATTCTTAAGCAAGGTGTCAGGAAATGTTTGACTACAAAATGATTAGTATTTCCCATCGGAAAGACCATACATCTGAGAGCTTTGAGCTTCATAACACAACAAATATTGGCTCTTGAGAGACAGAAATCTGCATTGCTACTTCTACAACTTTTTGCCTTGTGGTGGTGCTCCTTAGTATTTTGTAATTTAAATCATAAAGGACTGCAAATCAGGGTGTTCCTTACATGTTTATTCTACTTCTGTTAGCTGCATCACTTGCAATATTTAAGTATTTTTAGGTTGCTTTCTCTTGACTTCAATACTTCTATTTAGTGTGATAAGTTTTTGCATTGTATTAACTTTTTTTCTTTATTGCAGTGCTCATATCTCTCCCATAAGTATCTTGCCAGCCTCTGCAGAGTAAGTATAATGAAAATATAATGTTTTCATTGTGCTCTTACTAGAACATGCATAGAAGTTATGTATCCTTTAAAAAAAATGCAGCAGGTTTGATTACAGTTATGAAGGAACATATTTTAGTGTGAAGGATTTCACTGGTGGCATTTAACACTAGCACAAGAAATACCAAATGCCTGTCAGTGTTGCTAACTGCAGGAGCATGAGAGCAGAATGTGCTTGCATCCAGAGTCCAAAACTTTGGTTTTACACTTAGATACATAATAAGTTTTTTACTTAATCCTATGATAGCATTCATATTGTAATTTTAGCACAAGTGATACTGAATACAGTTCAGTGGAACTCTTTGTACATACGTGGAGGAAAAATAAAAGCACAATTTCAGATTTAAAATGAGATTAAATAGTTTAAGATTTTTACAGGCGGATTTTTAGAGGCCTCTTTTGTGTTGGGGAGGAGCCGCCTGAGAGGTGCTCAGCAGTCTGTTTTTAAAGAATACTGTTCTTTTCTTGATGAAATTTTGGATATATCCTGTGTCCTTCATCAGGTACTTGGTGATTGTCTCTGCTGTTTGTTGGCTTTTGCCTTTCAAGACGGCAGCTCTGTTCAGGAGAGGGTGAAGCCACATGTGATGAAGTGGAACCTGCTCCAGGGTTGATTCTGACCTGTTACAGACACAGGATTTTACTGTCATGTTAATATATGCAGCTTTTATAAGTTTTTGTGTATAGTTGTTAAGAAATAGGTTAGTTATTGTAGTGTGTTGATTACTCTTAAAATACTGTTGATAAACTTCATAATACTTTATGTAAGTCTTATGGATTAAAAAATTAAGTGTTTTAATAATTACCACTGCCTTTTTGGAAAAGTTAATCTCTTTTGCCTTGAAGTACTGCCATCAAAGATTCTTGTCATGTAAAGTTTATCTCTGCCTTTCTGTCTAGTTGATCAATGCAGAAGTAGAGCTCTTAATAGGACTTTTCTGTCTTTTTTTTCAGCATTTTAGAAAGAACAATCAGAGCAGCTGTGGAACAGCATCTTTTCGACCTGCAGAGCAGCTTAGATAACGATCTGAAACACATACAGCAACAACGACTGGGCTGTAACAATGAAACAAAAAATCCCGGTGGGGATGAGGAAGGATCTAACAACCAGTAAGATTTTGTTGTGTTTGTAATGAATTCTGTAGGATGGTGTATCTTAACTCTTCCAGAAAAACCTGCCCAAATTCCCCACCTGAACCCAAAAGTTTTAACTTTCTTTGTTGACTTCAGTTTTATCTAGTTTAAAACATATCAAGTTTCATCAGGTGCCAGTAATCAATAGCTCTTGAACCAAGTATTTTAAATTGATCTTGAAGCTAAAAATGGTATGAACTGTAGTATCTGCTTTACTGCTGAATTCTGTGCAAGTAGCACAGGAACTTAAATTTATTCAAGTGCTTTCATTCTTATCTTACTGATGGGACTTATGACAAAATTTTAACTTAATTATTATTAATATTTAATAATATTAAAGCTGTTGTAGATTCTCTTTCTGTTTCATAACCCTGTCTTTCCATGTCAACAAAGCTACTTTACTGCTCTGCCTGCCAGTGTCAATGAAACAGCCAAAAATGGATAGAATGACCACTGTGGGTCTCTTTGCATACATTAGTTCCAACCTTATTTGATCAGATTTTATTTTTCTTGTAAATCAGGCCAGATTCTGAGTGCAGTGATTGCCATGGCAGCATTTGGAAGCTGGAACATTTTGGTGCTTCATTAAAAATAAGTAGTCATGATTAATTCCCAGACTTCAAAAATGTGTTAAGATTTCAGTACCTAAATTTCTTTGTTGCTCAGAGCTGGAATACATGAACAGTGCCTGAAATACATGAAGTGTTCAGCTACTCAAATGCTCTTTTCTAAATTGTTCAGTCTTTACTGGTTTTGGAAGACAGGAATAAAGTTTGCAGTGGATCATAAAAGTAATAATCATTGCTGGTAATGATCAATTAAATCTGAGTTTTAGTGCTAAAGACTCAATGTCTTTGAAGTAATTTGTAAGTGGGCAATTGCCTCACAGCCCTGTAGCAGCTGAATTCCTTCAGTCCCAGTGTAAGTGCTGGAAAGGTTGGCTGATCTCAGAGGGGGCGGCTCCGAGTGCCATCACTGCCGGTTTGAAACCAGTATCCTCCTCTGGCACAGGCACTATTCCAAATGCTTCTGACCATCATTCCACTGTGGATTAACTGTAAGAGAGGATACATGATATTGTTCTTCAAGGGGGTGTCTGGGTTCTTTAAAGCAGCAGACTGTGCACAGGGCAAACACACAGTTAAATTAAGAACTGAAAAAAGCAGTGATCCAGTGCCAATTTCTTAGTACTAACTTAATGACTGGAATTAAGAAAAAAATAGTTAGAATGTTAATTTTCAACCCATCCTGTTTATTTTCCCTATATCTGATAGAGAAGGAGTTTTCTTGATGTGGTTTGGAATTGTTTTTGAGTGAAGACAAGGAAGGCAAAGAAGTCAAAGGCTTGTGATGAATGATGGAGTCATGTGGTGGCACATAAAGAATATATGTGAATACACATATGGTGTCAATTAATTTTAATCTGGCTGTAATGTTACATGCCTTAAGTTGAAATCTCAGCAGATTAAATGGTAGAAATAATGGGATTTCTCACTGGAGGGGAACACAGTGACAGTAGCTATAAACTAACTGGCTTCAGTACTGAGAGGAGTGTAGCCACAGCAGTGTCATTGAGTCACTGTAGTTTCAGGATGTCATTGCTTCTGGCTGTTGTGTTTTAATTCTTTAGGTTGTTATGGTAAGTGTGGGGTGTATGCCTGGCCCTTCAGACAAGAACCAAATAAATATATTTTAATATGTCAGTCATGTCTGGATGTACAAAACATCACATAAATAATTTTGCCTACAAGTCAGAACAATTCTGTTAAAAAAAAAAAAAACCCCAAACAAAAACCATCCTGATGTTTGATAATGTTTAAGGGGAGGGGAAAGTTCTTTTTTTTTTTTTTTCTTTTAAAGGTGTAACAACAGGTTCCTAAAGTTTTTCTGTTTGTATCTTTAGGAATGATGTTATTGAAGATAATGACACTGGTAGCAGTGAAAATAGAGGAGACTGCTCTGAAGTATTGGTTTGCACTGATTTAGACAGTGAAGCTATGAAACATGATACTGTAACTGAGGAAGAAGAAAGCATTCAGGTGAGAGGAAGAGTCTCCTGTATATCAAATCATAAGTTGCTGCAACTTTAGTGCTCTAAAGATCCAAGCCTAAGAGTTGTGATGTAGCATTACGTGGAGCTCTTGCTCTGTGCAGTCAGTTGTCTTCTTTGCTGTGCCACATGCACTGAGAAGTTTTTGTGTATTTTGGTGTGACTTGTTTGGACCCTGGCTGATATTTTTCCATTCTTCTTTCACAGATACCAGCCCTTCCTTCTGCTGAGGTAAGTCAGTGTATGAGGCAGCATAGCACTGGTTAGAACAGGAGCTGTGTTAGTAAAGGCTTCCTGAGGAGCAGAAGCTGTAGAGCTGAGATTGCAGCATAGCCACAGTCACCTTGCATGGATCAGGAAAGGGTAGCAGTCACCTTGAGACGTTGCAGCCTCTTGGCTGTGCTTGTGCTAGGAAGGTGTGGTTTTGTCATTAGCTAATTCCAGCCTTCCTCTCTATTTCCAGTTTCTTCTGTGGTAGGCAGAGATGTCCTGTTCTTTTCAGCACATCTTTGTCTCTTCCCTAGTTGATGCAATCAAGGAATTCTGTAAAATATGTGCTGACAAAAATGAAATCAAGGATAACAGTTGAAGTGCAAGAGAAGAGAGTATTCTTCCACTCTGTATCAAGCATATGCAGCTGTCAGATGAGCCCTTCTAATGAAAAAAATCAAATCTATAGTTCCTTATTTATTTGCTAACACTTCTGTTGTTACAAATCTAAATGATGAATTTTGTGGGTGGAGAGGTTTGTTATACATGTGTAGAGAAGTTTCTGCAATGGTTTTCAGCTTCTTGCCTGTAAGTCCATGAATCTTCCTGAGGGTTTCCTGAAAGATAACCACATAAGCAAACCTATTGTTAGTAGACTTAAATTAACTAGAAGAATTTAATGGATCTTTGAACTTGAAAAGATGAGAATGGATGCTTTAGCATAGTGAAACTGAGTCGTTTGGAATCTGTATTTTTATTAAAACAAAGTGTTTCTGTAGTGCTTTTCACTATTGTGATGTGTTCTGCCCTTGGGCTTCTGTTTACTTTTGGGGGTCCCAAATGACTCTTAAATGACCTAGCAAGCCAAACTTTCCAGTTACTCCCACAAATTAGCATACTGTTTCGGAATCCCATTCTGTAAATTAAATTTCACAGAATATATTCATTGTCCTGGTTCTTTCCTCATGCTTTATTGCCAAAACTTGTTCTAAAAAAATAATTAGATTATTATCCTATAGCACAAAATGCATAAAACGTGGTGTTGGATATAAAGGGGAGCATGATGCTTGGGAGTGCACAATAGATATACTTTTGTTGTCATACCATGTGTCATTCTTGGCCTTTTTTTGCTTTTTGATAGACTTCTGTCCATTGCTGTCAGTGGTAAGGTGACATTTTGGCATGGAGTTTTATTTCTTTCAATGTTAGTTTTTACCATCTTTTTAGTACACTGTTTCAAATGTTATTGGAGAGTTGTACCTTTTGGGGAGAGGTTAAAGAGAAATGTGGTGAGTCTCCTGTGTGGAAGGAGTTTGAGAGGAGCGTGTAGGGTTGTAGGAAAAGAAAGCTCTGCATGTGAGTTCTCCTTTGGGCCCAAGATGGAAATAGAAGCAGCTGTTTCCACAACTCCAGAAAGTGTGACTGTGCAAGACTTACACAGCTCATCTCCAGGGTGGAAATTATCTGCTGGTGTATGACAAATGCACTGTAATTAAAAAATGTTTCCCCGTATTGGAATTTGACTCAAGGACTGAAATAATGTCAACAGAAGAATGGTGGTTTTTCTGATACAGGTGTCAGTTGCTGGCAACTGTTGGTGTGTTTGAAGTCTCCTGGTAACTTGATGTTATATTCAGACACTGTAAAGATAATTTTGCAAGAATTCTTGAAGTCTAAAACCAAATGACATATTTTATGTTTCAAATTTCTTGTATTCCCCCAAATAAGACACTTCTCTGAAGAAATCAAGTACTGGGCTTTGGTATAAATACTTCTAGTGAACAAAGTGGTGACATGGATTCATCTGTTTTGTGAGATGGTGTCATAGAACTGACAGCACTTCTTCATCCCCTTCCAATTCTGTTGCTGCTTTATTTAGTAACAGGGATTAGTAGCTCCTTTAAAAAGTTTGTCAGACTTGTTTCATTTCATGTATGCTGGGCACAACTGTTCTTGAGACTAGGATGTACAAACTGCCATGATTTTAGTCACCCCAAACTTCATGTCATGGGTGACAATATTAGGTACAACTTCTATTGAAGAAATAATAAAAAATGGTTTATCTGAAGATGGAAAGTCATTGCCTGACTTCTGCTGATTAAAACACCTGGTCAATGGCCTTACTTGAGATGTAAAAATGTCACATGGTTAAAAAGCGTGATTTCCATCCCCACAAACACCTTTTTGTTCTTGAGGGCATATTGTGGTCAGAGATGGTTATGGAAGTGTTTTTCTGTTGAGAGAGCCATTCCCAAATCTTTCTAAACATGCTTTATCCCAACAGACTGCAGACATATTATTGAAACCATGTGATGAAGATGAAGATGTTGATGGAGAAAATAATAGTGAAAGGTTCGTGTTTTTCTGTAGTCATACAAACCTATATGATTAACCTACAGCTTTTTTTTTTGTGAAAAACCCTATGTTCTGGGCAAGAGAAACAGAAGAATAAAATTTTATTTTCTTTAAAATATTTTGGCACATTTTATTCTTCTTAATGATTGAAGAATTAATGTTAGCAACAGTGACTAGCCAGAAGGCTTTGTTAATTTGCAGCTTTAGTTCAGCACTGATTGAAATTTCAGTTTTTGTTCAGTTGAGTTTTAAAATATTTACTCTCTATTTGAGAATAAATGTCTGAGCTGTTTTTATTTCCAGCTTTGTTCAAGTCTAGTTGTTGTTTACATGCTATGGCTTGAAATTCAATGTGAAGGTCAGAGAGTGGAAAAAAAGTAATATAACTTTTATCCCCTAGAGTTTTAATTATTGCCTTAAGTAAATACATTGCCTATCTGCTTAAAGTGCATGGGGTTTGTAAAAAAAATGTAAGGGGAGTGTATAGTGTTTACTGTCCATTTAAAATGATAATGAGGTCTGTGTCTTCTTTTTAGGGAAAATAGTATATTGCTTGATGGCAATGATAGAATATCTTCAGAGGCGTTTCTGGTAAGAAAGATTTAATTTATATACAGATACACAGCATCTTATAAGAAATACAGATGTGAAGTAACACAATAAATTTAGTTCTTAACATCTTGTGGTGGTTGGTGCTGCAAGGCTTGCAAGACCTCTGTTAGAGAGCTCATCATGTCTCTTCACAGCAGCTTAGGGCAGCACAGCAAGTTTATGCTTATGCATCTCATGTAAGAAATGTTTTGTAATGTAAATAATTGACTGTGGTTGGGGTGCGTGTCTCTATTTGTAATTCCTTGAGTTTGGGAAGGTTTTTTTTTTTTCCCTTAAAATTTCTAGAAGTGCCAGAACTGATGAAGTACCTGATTTCCAGCTGCTAAGTAATAATAAAATTGTTCTGTTCTTTAAATACAGGATTCAAGTAGCAAGACTTGTGATCTTAATGCAAACACTGATTCAGAGGTGTTGGGAGATGGCAGCGTTAATGTTCCCGAGGAAGCTCCGGGTGTCCAAGTGCCACATCTGGATCTGAAGAATGTATCTGATGGTGACAAATGGGAAGGTAATTTTCACTCTTTAGCTCACAGTATAGTTAGGGAGGAGTGATAAATAAAACAATTTACAAAGTAGAAGCAGCAGACAACAGCATGCTCCTGTACACGTGGTAAGATCAACCAAGTCATGACATAGGTCTCATCTTGTTTCAGAACCATCTGCAACTTAATTAAGGACCTTAAAAAATATAAGGAAAAACTAAAGAAAGAAAGCAAAAAAGTCCAAGTTTCATTCTAGGTGTCATGTCTTGTTTTGTTTTTGTTTTTTATTGTTTTAAAAGTTCCATGACCCTGAGTCTCTCATCCAAGTTTTAACAACACTTTGTCTAATTATATCAATTAGTTAAAATTCTCATTGTGTCTTGTTTGTCTTTGTTTTATTAAAAGTAAACTATTTAATTAGATGAGTTTGACTTAAAATCACTAACCTGCCAAACACAGCAGTTCGTATTTCAATTTTTCAGAAAAATCTGTCAGTTGTTTTGGTTTCCATGTCATTGGACAACTTGAAGCAGCTCTGAATTTTCAAATAAAGGCTAAAGTTGCAGATGGATATTTTTCTGTGCCACTTCTCCTTCCACAGTTTGCATTTTAGGAGAAGAAACATACTTGTAACAGTTTTCTCTCAGACTGTTTTCTCTCTCAGGATTCCCTATGTTTTTGACCTTATTCTTCACTGCCTTCCAGGCTTAGCAATCCCCTGAGCTTGTGACTTGACTGAATTTTATTGCTCAAATGTCTGGTAATAACTGTTAAGACTTTTGTTTTACTTAAAACAACCGTAAGTCCTTTGTAACCAGAGCAAAACACTCTTGTCAATACATTCTTTTCAAAATATTTCTCTTTTTATGTCTTCCTTATATCATGTTTCCTCTGCCTGGTGTTGATATTTGGAGTCATCACACCTTAAAAAATGCAAGTGACCTAAGCTGCTAAACCACTGTGAGCTGTCACTGACTCTGCAGTGGCCACAGGCCCCTCGTTTCTGGTTTGGAAAGCTTGCAGTACAGCTTGATATATGTAGTGCAGGTAAACTGTGCAGGGACAGGGTTTTAACTTTCAGCAGGCTCTTCTAGTGACAGCTGTTCCTTGAGATGCCTTTAAGTGTCACAGTGAAACCTTAGCAAGACACTGGTAACAAGGAATCACTGCACTTAACTTGTGGTTGCACTGTTGGAAATACTAAAAGGGGAGAAGTAAAGCTGGAATGTGTGTTCTGTAACAGTGCAGCTTAGAGCTGTCACACATCAGCACATACAGCTTTGTCCTGAAACTCAAGTGGTGAGAACTGATCGTTAGTTTGTCACTGCTGTTGACTGTCTTGCAAATTAATTCCTTCATGAGTCCACACTTCCCTTTTAACCCTTTTGCAAATAAGGAGGTTTGCAACTTGTGATTGGCTTCATTTGTTTTGTACAATATTTGCTGGTTGGTGCTCTTGAGCCTTAGGAGACTGCACATTCAGACTATGTCATGGCACAGAGAAGTCAAATTGCAGGCACCCAAAGACACCGAGTCCAGGTTTTCATTCTTGTTGCCCAAGAATAGTCTAAAGCTAAAAAAAACACATAAAAATCCCCCATCCTGCTTATGTTTTCAGTGTTTTATTTAGTTTAATTGCTTACTTGCACATTACATTTTGTTGCATCCTCTCTTTCTGTTAAGGTGACTTAATATGTATTCTCAGAAGGTTTGTGGCATCCATTTTCATTATTTCCTTAAATCTGCTCATGAAGTTGCTTTTGGTTTTACTTCTCCAAATAGCTTTATGACCCTTGTTTTGAAAATAAAGCAGCGTATCTGTTTATAAATTTATATTATAACTTCTTGGTGTTAAATCATCTGCTTTGCAAGAGGTCTTAATTTCACAGTGAAGTATTTGAACATTGACTATTCTTCAGCCCTGTTTAGGATGGTTATTAGGATCTCAGCCTTCCAAGGCACTGCAAGTCCTTGTGGCATTCCATTGAAATAGAGTGACTTTGTTAAGAATTCTCTACTTGTCCAAATTCACAAGATTTGGGTTATTAAAGCCAATCTAATAGAAAACTCAAAGGCCTGTATGCAACAGAGTTCTTGAAAATCAACATCAAATGCTTGCTGGCCCAAGGTGAAAATGCAGAATGATTGATTTATATTTCTGAGTATTTTTTCTGCATTTGCCCTGCTTTTTGGAAATCACCACCATCTCTATTATTTACAAGCTCTGAGCAAAAACGTTAGAGCTTGCCTGTTGTTCATGTGAGGATGCATGAGTCTCTTATTAAGGTGCAATAAGTCTTTACTATTCCTCTACCAGTTCTTTGTAAACCTTTCCAGTAAAATTTCAAATTGGCTGAGGACTGAGCATCCTTACCTGCCATGGGAATTGCTTGGAGGCTGAGAGTGCTCAGGGCTGGTCCAAAAAGATGGGATGTTTTTCCCTGGTACTGTATCTTCCTGCTTTACATGTTATGTATAGTTTGTTCTGACTGTGCTGTGTGTTCACTTTAGTATTTTTGCCATTCTTTTTCATTTTATTAGCGCCATGCCCTATCACTTTCCCCCTCATTGATTTCAAAACAATGCATCTGCAGAGAGAAGGGGAGGGTAAGTATGGTTCGCCATACGTTCAGTTATCTGCCTTTTGATAGTTGATGGTTTGCTTTCTAACTAACCCTTCACCTGCTGTCCCTTATATCTTGGGAATATTCTGATCTGCAGTTTTTTTGTTGATTCAAAAAGGTCCCCTTCTTGTATCTTGTACTGTGCAAACAGGCAAGATCACAGCTGAAAAACAACAAAAAAATTCCCAATCATACTTAGTAAATGTGCAGTGGAAAGCAGGTACAAGGGTTATTTTTTTTTTGAAGATTACTTTGTGGGTTTTATTGTTGTTCTGCACACTTTGAACCCAATTTTCAAATTTCTGATTTGAACTAGAAAAAAAACAGGCAACTCTGAAAGGAAAAGGGGGGTGGGATTTTAAATTGACGTAATTGAAAGGCTATGTCAGCTTTTTTTTAGACAGCAAGAAAACCATGTCAAAGAATTATAAGGAATGTTAGCAATGAGGTTTTCATAGGGATTTGAAAGAATTGATTGTTTTGGAATCTCCCTCCTAAAAAATCACCTTCCACAAATTAAGAAATCTCTTTTTCTCAGTGGTGTCAAGGTAGATTTTATCATAAAACCCAAAAACACTCCTTGAAAAAGACTTAAGCAAATGGGCATTGTCCCTAAAGAGGTACTGTCAGACTTACCTTCTTCAAAACCAAGAGGACAACCTTTCAAAGTACATGTGTACAGTATGAAAATGAATTTCCACAGCAAAATACTGCAATGGACAATAAACATATTCTTCTTTCATGTTTTTGATACATAAATAAGGCTCTGTTACACTGTTAAACTGCTCAGAAATGCATACTCCCAAGATACACTTTGAAAAAGGGATCCTAGTGTGCATACTTCATTTCAGTACCTTTTTCTTTCAGTTATATGACAGAATTTGTAGTTTTCTGATGTATTTCACTGTTTTTATTCACTTTGTGTATGACACCACATCCTCTAGAGCATACAAGACTAAGCATTGGGTTCACATTTTTGTTTTGACTCTTGTTTATAGTTCTGTTAACAGAAAAGTACCATTTTGTGTCTTTTTTTTATCTTCTAGATCCATTTCCTGCTTTCAAGTCTTGGCAGGAGGACAGTGAATCTGGAGAAGCTCAGCTTTCCCCACAGGCTGGGAGGATGACTAATCATCCACTGGAAGAGGACTGTCATCCCATATTGTCACATCGGAGTTTGGATTTTGGGCAAAGCCAGCGTTTCTTACATGATCCAGAAACGTTGGACTCTTCATCCAAAGCACTTTCTTTTGTTAGGTGTGTATTTTAATGCAGTCTGGTGGGCAGGATATGTTACTGCCAGGATGAAAATACAGCTGATTGAGAATGCTGCAGGTTTTCATGATGTGAATGAACTGAACACCAAGGTCAAACATAGCATTGTGTGGCCATTTGGCTGCTCTGCCTGCCCAGGAGCTGCTGGAGTGAGCCAGAGCAGGGGTTCAGCTGGGGTGGGATTGTGTCTCTCCAAGTGGTCTTTGACAGATGCTGAGGGAAAGAGGATAAAAATAGGACAAGATTGCAGAGCTTTCCCTGGCATTTGGTCAGGGCTTCAGACAAATGGCACTTCCTGGGCTGAAAGTAGTATTTATATACTTTGTTTACCAGGCTTTGCTAGACTCTGGTCTGATTTTTATGTAAGCTCTGGCTTTTTTTTTCTTGTATTTTTTTTAACCTAGTTTTTAAAGTAGAGTTGTCATTAAACAAGCTGCAGGTTATTTGTATGAACTGAGCAGTGTGACTCTCCAAAACTGTAAATAGCCCATGACCTACACTGTCTGCTGCTGTTACTGGGAAGGGGAAGTTGAGAAGAATTTTCATGCTTGTTAGGGAAGAAATAATCTCATAAAAGTGAGAGAACCTGAAACAGGAGATTGGAACAAGTTTAGAGTTTCTAGTTGTCTGTCTGGCAGATTTATTGATGAAAAAAGATCCTTGTGCAAGTTTTCTCCGATTAGCCACAGAAGATATTTAAAAAGTACTGTTAAAATGATGTAGAAGACTGACCTGCAGAAAAGTGCTGATGATAATAGCTGTTCTTCTCATTCTGAAACT
The DNA here is from genome assembly GCA_013399835.1 of Leptocoma aspasia. Classification (NCBI taxonomy): domain Eukaryota; kingdom Metazoa; phylum Chordata; class Aves; order Passeriformes; family Nectariniidae; genus Leptocoma; species Leptocoma aspasia. The sequence continues at coordinate 100,476 of VXAX01000026.1, read as the reverse complement.
AATAAGGATCTGCTCTGGTAGATTATTAGATTAGTATTGCTAATATCTTGAACTACATAGATTTCACTGGCTGTTGAGGGATGTTTCAGGCACCTTCTATAATAAGTGTTCTGGAAAATTCTCACGGCAGTCTTGAAACAAAAAACGCTTTGCAAGAGCAGCAAATGTCAAGGACCTGTGTGAAAGATGATATAAAACCAAAACCACATACTTTAGAAGTTTATTAGTAAAATTCTAAAAATTTGTTAGTAAGACTAACAAATTATGTGGATACTTTTTGACTTAATTATTTCTTAACTTGCCTGAGACAGTTGAGTGAAGCTGTTTAATTACCAAGGATTGTTTAGTGGTATTTTCTAGCCTGGGCTTTATTCTCTGTCCAGTATTTGAAGAACAACTGAGTATATAGCAACTTAGGTAAATAGCCCAGGCACCAGAAAGTTGGCAATTTTAATGGTACATTACACTTGAATTTCAAATATGGTTTTTCTGTTGTGGATAATACTGATGTTAGGGAGACAAAAATAACATCATATCTTGAAGGCAGCAGCTCAAAGTAGTTTGAGTAAATAGCTCTGAAAACTTGAAATTAATGGATTATGAACTAGAGAAAAAAAAGAAATTATTAATCTTACTTGAAATATATGTGTTGTTTGCGCTCTCATTTAGTTATCTAAATGACATTTAAAAAATGTTTTTAAACAGAACACGAAGAGCATCCTTTAGCTCAAAAGATGACAAAAGGGAAGACAAGACACCTTATCAGCTTGTCAAGAAATTACAGAAAAAAATAAAGCAATTTGAGGAACAGTTTGAAAAAGAGAAAAACAGTAAGGTAGGTTAGCACTTCTGTCTTTACTCAGGATAAAGGACTGCGTGGGAGGGCTGAGTGACTCTTGTAGCTCATCACTGAATAACTGTGTTCACAAATGAAATTTTGTTAGACACTGCTGTCTGCAAAAGGGAGCTGAGCAACAGCAATATTAGAAAATATACCAGAATGCCAGAGCCAAAGGAGGACAGAGTGACAGTTCTGCTGTGAGACTGAGGGCATTTTAGATGTGTGGAAAAGCAGAAGTGTCTTACCACTCTCTGGTTCAACTGCTGAAGTTGTTTCAATTTTGTTTTCACAAGTATTGTCCTTATGTTGTCACTGAGATCTGATCTGATACTGAGTGGCATTCCTGTAACTGTTCACATTCACTGTCACAAATATTACCAAATCTTGAAAGAAGTATTTATAAACACGATTTAGTGTGTTTGTTTTAATATGTAGCTTATTTGTCTATTTTACAGCCCTCCTATAGTGATATTGCAGCCAATCCAAAAGTTTTAAAATGGATGACTGAACTTACCAAGTTGAGAAAGCAAATAAAAGGTAAGAGATTGCTATGTAGAGTTTCTCATTCTCTACCAACACAAATTATCTGTGACTGAAATGGCTAAGTCATTCAGTAAAATTCCACAGTACACAAAGATGTTTCATTTCTACATTCTTCACTATTCAAAAATCAAATTATCCTTATGGCTTTAGTTCTTTAGGAGAGAAACTTTCCCTATGCAAATTGGTAGGTTCCTGTACTTGCAGTTAAATAAACTGAGAGTGTTATTTCTTTTAAACCTTTGGATTGAGCAGTTTTTCCCATTTCAGATGCAAAGCAGAGGACCTCAGAGGGAGAATTCATACCTCAAGCACGTCCACGAAGTAACACTCTTCCAAAAAGCTTTGGTTCCTCTCTTGACCAAGAGGATGAAGAAAATGAAGATGAGATGCGGGTTGTGCAGAAAGAGAAGCCCACCAAGGAGGCTACACTTGAACTCATTTTGAAAAGGTTAAAGGAGAAACGAGTTGAGAGATGTTTACCAGAAGATATAAAGGTGAGCATAAGGTTATGGATAGGCTCTTTCTAAGAGAGTAAGGGGGAAATGGAACACTTGAGATACCACTTGACCAACACAATGATGCCTCTGGCTAGCAGCACTTTTCCAGGCCATCATTTTTCAAACTCAGTGGGGAAATTATCAACATGAACCACATTTTCCTTGCTCTATGTTAAAATATTTACAAGTATGTGCTGACAATATTGAACAGCTTTAAATGGAGAAAGGTGCGTTGCATGATGTTAACTGAGCTAAGTTTAGCTTAGGCATCTGTATAACGAGTAAAAGTGACTTGTGTTTGATTAAATGCTAATTATTCTTGATAGAAAATGACAAAGGACCATTTGGTAGAAGAGAAAACATCTCTCCAGAAGAGCCTCCTGTATTATGAAAGCCAACATGGACGGCCGGTAATGCTTGGCTTTATTTCAAACTGTGTCATTGTGTGCATAGACAGCAGTAACTCTGGAGCAATAGTAAGACCAGAACTTAATGCTGGTGTGGGGGTTCTTCTTTTTCCTTCTCCAAAACACAAAGGTATCTATTGGCCTCCATGTTGCCATCTGAGGGACTTGCTGCATTGACTTCTAGAAAAAGAAAAAAGTATGTATTAATAAGGCCCCCTTTTCAGAAATCAGCAGATTATTGGCGTGTGCAAAGTGATGGGTGTCATTTGGTGCCTTATATGTCTGTGAGGCAAAGAGATGTCTTAAAAATAAACAAGATTATTGAATTTCCTGGGAAAAGACTGGAAATGTTATTCTGGATTTCACAGAAATAGAAATAAAAAGACAGTTCCCAACCCCTTCTCTACAGTTTCATCTTTTTTTTCCCCTTTCATTTCTGTAGAACCATCCTCATTTCCAGGCACATATCTTTTCCCCCAGTTCTTGGTCCCTTTTTTGCCTCTTTTCCATGGATATTTAAAGACACAGGGTTTGCCTGTGCTGAAGCTCCCCTAATTTTTAGGAAGTGTTTAAGTCTTTTCCCTGAAAAATACAGGGTGTTAAAGTGAGAGAGAATGAAAAAGCACTCTCTTACTCCCTTTTATCTGCATAAACCCCCTTTCATACACACAATTTAAGGTAGTTTTATATTCCTAGTTGGAATGTTGGTGGCCTGGCAGCAGAAGCACACGGCTTTGTGTTTGCTTGTCTGTGATTGAGTGACCCATATAATTAATTCTGTGGTTTCTCTGCCTCTAGGTTACTAGAGAAGAAAGACATATTGTGAAGCCACTTTATGACAGATACAGACTTGTAAAACAAATGTTAACTAGAGCAAGCATTACTCCTATTCTTGTGAGTAAAACAAATGCTATTTCTATTTACTTTCCCACTTTTGAACTGCGAGGCTGCCTTTAGCAGAGCTAGTAACACTGTTATGTGAAACATCTTTCTTGTGGAAGATACAAAATATTGTTGTCATTGTACTTGAGGCATTTGATTGATTTACTGCTGAGAACAGAGCAGTTCCAAGCTGTCTGTGACCTTGATGCTCTTGGGAATTAAATGGTTCTCTGTGGAAGTAAGTGAGCTGTGCTAACTTGCTGTGGCTGAGATGTTCTCAAGTGCCTGTGCTAGGTATGGATCCACAGGACATACTGTACTTTTAGTCCTCCCCAGAATAGTAACACCAGTTGCAGTGCAGGTTGCTGTCAGCAGAGGCTTGAGTGACAGGATTGCCATCAGAACCATTTCATTCCTTCATGCTTCCCCAGAGAGACATATTGCCAGCACCTGCAGCATCTGTGCAACATCCGTGCTTTTTCATTGTGTTTTCACTTCATCTCCTTCTGAATTTTCTATCCTCTCTCTGTGGTCTTCTAAGAGATGAGGAAGAAAAGTTTTCATACTGTGCAAGGAAATTGATGTAACCTTGTTTATACTACCTGTAAAACAGCTGGAGAATGACAGCCAGCAGGTTTTTTTCTGCATGTGCCATGATCCAAGCCTTGCATACTGACCCTGACTTGCAAAATACCTCTTTGGATGTTGGCTGCTGACCCTTCTGGAAGGAAGGGACTGCATAGCTGACGTGAGATAATCTCTTTGCATACAGACAGTTCTTCCCAGACACAGGTAGCTGGGCTTACTCAGCAGGGACTTAATCTGCTGTTTACATTGTCACTGACAGTTCTTAGCTCTCCCCTCTAAGCTGTAGTACATTGAGATAAAGGGACCCGGTCAAGACTCTGCCTTTCTTGCACGTACCTTTTTTTTGGTAGCTCCTTTAAAAAAAAAACATGATTTGCATCACAGTCAAGTTTAAAGGCTTTTATATCAGAATCCCTTTCTGAACTCCATAAACACAGGTTGCTCTTAGGCACCAGTGTGTTTCTCTGTGACCGGTGAGTCACAGCTTTTTGGTAGTGCCCTTGACTGATTGAGCTCTATCCCATCTCTCCCCTCAGAAATCTGACCCTTCAGCTGGGATGGGTTTTACATTCTGTGTAGCCTTATGACTGTACCATAGTCATTCTAGTTTTTTGTCTGTGAAATAAAGGGATGGGTGGTAGCCTACCAGAAGGATTTTAAATTCAGGGGAGATGTCAGTAACATGATTCCTGATCTCATGATTCCTGCTGTAGGCAGCACCTGTAAAATCTTTTTCACGGGTCTTTGCTTTTGAAACCTATAAGAGATACGAGGAGCTCTCTCTTATTGCCAAGGATTGTTCAGTGGTAGCTTCTAAGTAGTCTGTATTCAGTGTTCGATATTTCAAGAATGGATTTTTAGGTTTATATAAAATGGATTCCATGAGATACCTCTTACTGTATCCTGGTACACTAATGACATGCACTGAAGCCTATATGGAAATGTCCAGAGAAGCAGGAGACTATTTACCTTTCATGAACTAAAGTTTTTGACAAGTTATTGTCTGTGTGGCTTCTGTGTTTCACCTTTTTCCTGTCCAGAGACCATCTGTTGGAGTTGCTTCTGCTGTCTGGGGATAAGGGATGAGCAGGACACTATGGCAGGTGTGCAGCAGGCACCTGGACAGCACAGGGGCACCTGCTTTAGGCTAGAGTTCAAAGGATTTTGACTCTGAGGTGGCAACAGATAGCTCTGATCTCACACTTCAACTGCAGGGCTTCAGAGTGGTCTGGAAAAAGAACCTGGCAGGAGATAACCAGCTCTGGCCTCTGTAACTGTGCTTTGGTTTGGGAGGAACAAGACTAAATACAGAATTCAGAGCTATCATTGCACTTTATGAATCTTCTACAAAACATGGAGAGAGCAAATGCTTTATTTTAAGTCTGAAAAGGAGTATTTTAAAATAAATTATAAGCTACAACATTTATTTCTGTGTCAAAGATACCTTGGGTATCTGAGCTTTTTGGGGTTGTGTGTGGGGTTTTTTTGTGCTCTGTAAGTATGTTTGCCATTTTTATTCATCTCAAAGAGGAAATATCGGGTGACTTCAACGTAATTCTGGCTTCAAACAGCACTTGATGTCCTACTGTACATTTTGAAACAAATTTCCATTTTCTCAGGGATCACCATCAACCAAGAGGCGGGGGCAGATGTTACAGCCCATTATTGAAGGTGAAACTGCCCATTTTTTTGAAGAAATTAAGGTAAGTATAGTGCATTTAAAAAAATACTTCCCAGCACTTGTAGTAGGAAACTGAAATACATCATATTTGTTCTGAATTTCTGTTTTCACTTTCAGGAAGAAGAGGAGGAAAGTGATGGTTTGTCTACAGATCTGAATGAAATCTTAAAAACTGCTGCCCAAACACAGCCCGTTCTAAGCCCAGTTGAAAACTCTGAGTCTGATATTGAAGATGGTCAAGAGAAACTCACCCGGGACCTGAGGCTCTCCAGCACCCGAGCTGCTTCTATGTATGGACAATTAAGTGGATGATTTCATTATAGTAGTTGTAATTATTGTAGTTAGTTAGAGTCATGATACTAAACCTGTGATGTTGGGTGAAAGGGAGTGACGTGTTCAGCACTTCTCAGGAAATGTTTGGATTGAATGAGTGTTCTTTGCTCTGACATCTCTGACTAAGATCTTTTTGTACTCAGTGAATTATTTAGTATCTTCTAAACCTTCTTCAGCCTTACTTGAGCTGTGTAGACAGCAGAAAATTTATACCCCTTTATTAACTGCTAGTTTGTTCTCAATATTTCACTTTCAAACTGACAGCATGTTCCTTATGAGCCAGACAAATAAATTATTAGTGCAGCTAGCTCAGTTGTTTCTGAGGAATTTAAATTCTATTGTACGGCCAACATATTTTTCTTTCACTTGAAATTTTTAGGCCTGAATTATTGGAGCAACTGTGGAAAGCCAGAGCTGAGAAAAAGAAGCTACGTAAGACATTACGAGAATTTGAAGAGGAGTTTTATCAGCAGAATGGAAGGTTTGTTTAGCACAAAACCAGATGCTGGGCTGCAGCCTCATTATATAGCCAAGTGTATTTTCTAACTTTGAATGTTGTCAGCTGGAATCTGATCTGTTTTGATCTGCTGTGAATAATCTCCTGAGGCAGATAATTTTGTGTATTTTTAACAGTTCCATTTAAAAAAAATAGCATTTAAAAATACCTACTAAAAACTATGATTTTTTTATTTTAAAAGCCTTGTATTATCCCTGTTCTGTAGCATAGGGCAGGGAAATTTGCCCATTTGCCCCTAGTTTTCCAGTAGGTCAGTTCTGGCAGTAGATATTTGCTTTACCAGTAAAGGTTTTTATAACTTTTATTCTTCTCCATATTGTTTAGTTCTTTTAGGCTTCTTATTTGAATTTGTTTTGTCATGAATTGGATTGCATTGCTGCCCATTGTATTTTTGAGATGTCTCATGTCATGAACAAAACTAACAACACTCCTAAGAGGTCACTTTCTTGACTGGCAAATGCTCTCACTTGACTGTGCCTTCTCCTGAACTACAAACTCCTGGACCACTGGTCACACAAATTCCAGTAACGTGGCTTCATTGTGCCCCTACTGAACTTGGGACAAAACTCCTTTGAGTTCAAGGGCAAATAATGAGGTTAATCATATTAATAGATTATTTCTTATAGTCCAGTAAGAATAATGCTCTGCTGCCAATTTGTGGGTCAATCTGCTTACAGTAAAAAATGTAGATTGACTTAAATTTGTCTTTTTCTGTAGTGTGTACACAGGATCTGAAATGAAACTCTTCATATCCTGTTAGTAAAATTCCCTGGAGAGCTTAGGGCAATGATTGTTACCCAATGCTGCAGCAGTTGTGCAGCATAATAAATGCTGCTGGGTTTTCAATTCAGTTTTTTAGGTGATGGCAGTTTTAACTACAATAAACTAAAATATAATGTCATGCCTGTTATTGGTTGTTAATAGCTGCCAATAATATTTTCATCTGCCCTAAAATAACTTCCTGTAGCTGCTTCTGTGTTTGGCTTGCTGCAGGATGGAGGATTTAGTTGAAATGTTGATGTTTTTCTTTTTACAGGAATGTACAGAAAGAAGATCGAGTCCCAATGCTGGATGAGTACAGGGAGTACAAGAAAATCAAAGCCAAACTGAGGCTGTTAGAAGTCCTTATCAGCAAACAAGATTCTTCAAAATCAATTTAAATTGTATTCCTCCAACCTGTTGAGTAACATGCTGTTTCCATATACTACCCCTGTACTTATTGGGTGCTTGTGTTCATGTGTCATGCACTGTTGAAAGAATCCAGTTTGTGCACTTTACTGTGGTGCCACTAGGACATGTTTGAAGGGTAAGCAGGTCCTGTCTAGAGAGCAAATAAGGTTTCTGAGTTTGAGACTGCTCTATCCAACTTTAGCAAACACAGTTTCCATCGAAGTTTTGTATTCCAGATGCATCCATCCTGTTCCAAAACAACATAGCTTTTTTTTATCCTTTAGCATTCAAGAACTTTGAGACTTTTGTTACTACCAACCTTTCGCATTGTTGAAGAAATTATTAATATTGTAATGCTACACCGAACTATTCCTCTTGCCTAAAAAAAAATCAGCAGATTAAGGGTACAGCTCTTAATTCTTGGAACATTTAAACAGACTGTAATTCCTTTCAAAGGACTGCTGTGGAACAACTTTGATTTTTTGGTATTCTAAATTGCACCTGTACACAGTAATAATTAACGTCTCTGGATTTTGCTCATTAGCGGTCACGTTTCCTCCTTGATAAAGATGACAGTGGATGAACCAGAAAGTGACCTTTTCTTAGTGGCTTTTAAACCTTGGAAAACTGAAAAGTTCAATCACATGCTGCCTACAGGACTCATGTCATTGTTGTTCATTTGATCCCTTTTTCAGTTGTTGTTTATCAGCCAGTGGTGACGTAGTGTTTGGGCTGAATTGGATACGGCGTCTCCGCTTTGGGAAGATTTGAGGAGCACAGTGAACACTTTGGGAAATCTGATGGTGCTCAGACTTGTGTGGCTCCACAGAAAGGAGCTGGCTTAGGACAGTTAAAATCCCACTGTACCTGAAATGAGTATGGTGTCAAGGGCTAAAATCAGTGTAGTTCACATGCACCACAGGGAGAACCGTCGGTTTAGAGTGCAAAGATTACTGCTGTCTATCACGGTTTTGTTTTACAGTTGGAGAATAAAAATACATTATCTAATCCTTACGATGTAAGCAAAACAGTTTATGGGCCTTGCATGATTTAGCTTCAGAGTTGAATCTAAATAATGTTTTGAGTATCACATCTGCTGTGCTGAATGATGATTTAGGGACTAGCTTTGCTCTGCAGCAGCCATCCGCAGCTGTTTCTGATCTGGCAAAATCAAAATGTTAATTTCAGCTGGTGCTTTCTCAGTTTTTTTTTTATTTCAGTGTATCAGTTTGTTTGTGGCCATGTTTTGCATGCACCTACTCTCACTGCATGTTTTTATGACTGGCTAATGTCAACATAGCAATGATTCACTCTGCTTTATGAAAGACCAAAAATGAACTTTCTCACGATGTAAGAAATGGCTCGCACGTAACCTCAGAGACTTGCTGTTCTGTCATGAAGCATATGAAATAGTTTGCAAGTAGGATTTTTAGTGCTCAGATTTCATTTGTGTACTGTAGAATACTTCTTGGTTTGTTTTAGTCTGCTTGTAGGCATGTAATTTTGGAGTTCAGAAAAAAAAGCACTAAAACTATTGAGCACTGGTGGTTTGCCTTTTTTCCTTTTTTTTTTTTTTTTTTAACTGCAAAGTGATCTGGGACCTTAGAGAATTATGAGGTTAAAGTAGTCTTGAGACCATTTACCAATTTTATTCAGTTCCATTGTGCAATGTACACTTCAGTTCCTTTTCTATCAGTCTGCAGACACGGGTGTATCCAAACATTGAAACTAATGTGTACTGTATAGTGTTGTACATGAATGTTTGTGTTTTATATACCACATGCAAAATGTCAATATGCACTATTTAAATGTTTTAAATAATATATTCCTCCTTTATAATGCTTAAATCTATATGATTCCAATATTTTTATAAGTGAGTGAGTGATCAGACTGGTTCCAATTCAGAATTAACAGCTGCTTTGTGTTTGTTATGCAGTGTTTGGCTGTTTATTCAGTATAGTAGATAAGCATGGCAATAGTTATGCTGAGTGTGTTTTGTGCCATCCTTGTTGAGCAATAAATAAATGGTAGAACTAGGCATTTTGTGATATAACAGTTTTACTTTGGTAAAAGCAAAACCTATATATCTATATGGATATATAGATATGGAATATATATAACTAAACCAGATATAATTGCATTGCTATGTCTGGTGCTCATTGTATAGACTTTTATAATAAAAGTACCTTAACCTTTATTGTCTTGTATCTTTTTTCTCATCATGCTTTCTCCTCCGTGCCATCTCGTAAAAAGGAGTGCTGAGTCCTTTGCTGCTCCTGTTGGTAGCTGCAGGGTGTTGTGAGGTGGGTCTGAATGCCAGGATCTGCCCTGCTGGTGGCTCGGGTGGAACTGGTTCCCTGGAGCCCAGTTCTGTGCAGGGAGGGGGCCCCAGTGCCCCTGAGCTGACAGCTTGGATCGTGGTTGGTGCCTTCAGGTCCAGCTGGAGTGACACAGGAGCACACTGGGAGTCTGGCTCCTTCCTGCCCCAACAGCAGCAGGCAGGGAGCCACCACTGGGACAGTTCACTCACTGCCACTGAATGCAGCCTCAGCTGAGCACCTCAGTTGTGCCTCTGACACAACCCTGACATCCTCCATGAGGATCTCACCCCTGGAATCAGTACTGCAGCAGTTACTGCTGTTTGTGGCTAGGAAACTGCTCTTGCACACTGCTGTACACACCAGAGGATGCTTTTCCTCTGACCCAAACAGCCTTTGTTTCATAGCATGTTGTTCTGAGTTCACAGAAAGTGGTAAAGGTCTTTAAAGCTGACTCTTGTGTTGTGTTCTGTGAACATCCACCTTTCTTCAGCCTAAGGCGTGGCAGGGCTGAAGAACTCCTGAAGGTGAAGGCTCTGCTTGTGGATGTGTGGCACTGCAGGTAAATGGGAACAAGAAACCAGTGAGTGAGGGAGAGGACATGTTCTTTGTGTTGGGACAGAATAACATTCCCTCTGATCATGCAGCCTTTCTCTGAAAAGAGGGGAAAGAAATTCTTAGGACATTGACCTGAAGAATGAACAAGGTTCCTACTGACCTGTTCTACAATCCCCCTGTTTTCCTTAATAACATTATTTATTCAGTGAAGCTTGCTGTGATCAGGATGCTAGTAAGGGGAAAAAATTCCCTCAAAGATGGTTTAGTGGGAACTGCTGCAAATGGATGTGCATTGAACTAAGATTTTCATGAGGAAAATAACTGCTTTGAACACTGTTTGTCAAAATGGAGGAGAAGCATGTTTTTGAGGGTGCAAAAAGCTCGATTATATGAGGAAAATCTTCCATTACTGGAGAACCAGTTCTGAGACAATGCAAGTCTAGAGTTTTCCAAGCTTTCCCTCTTCTAACAAACTTGCCTGAGCTGTTGTGTCACTGCAGGGCACAGAGCTTGCAGGGAAAAGCCAGGCAGGGTGTGGAGAGGGTGTCCTGTGCCCCAGGGGAGGAGTGGAGTGAGGCTGAGGAGTGCTTGAAAGCTCTTTTGGGAAGTTCTGGGAGAGGAAATGTGTCCAAAGGTTTTGAGGCTCTGTATGAGAGCTGCCAGGAGGGGGAAAGGTTGGAGATGCCAAAGGTGCCACACACCTGCTTTTCTGCTGTCAGGCTATTGAGTAATCAAGATAAACACATCATCAGTGACCTGTGTGTTCTGGGACAAGTGTCCTGGGCTACTGCCTGGCAACAGGATCCCTTTGGAGGGCAAGGGAATAGGGGTTTAGTTTTTAAAACTGGTCTCTTTAGAAGAGAGCAGATGGCTTGGCTTGGCCAGGAGACCAAAGTACAAAATCAGTGACCCCTGGCAGGGCTACTGAGTGCCCTGTGCTCCCTGACTGTGCTGTTGGGCTGGAAATCCCCTCCTGCCTCTGCTCCCTGCTCCTCCACACTGGGATTACACGCAGGGGCAAGGAGCCCATGCAGCAGCGTGGTAATGCAGCACGTCGGCTTTAAAATACATCTCCTTGTAGGATTTGTCTAGGATTCAGGGGCTTTGGGGGCTGGGGCTGTGTGTCACGCAGGAGCCGAGATGTGCAGCAGCAGATCTTGCCTGGACAGGGACCGGGGGTGCAGCGGGCGCTGGCCCCGGGTTTTCCCGTGGCAGTGGCCGGATGGCGCTGGACTCGTGTTTTCCTTGCCCTGCAGCTGAGTCCTAGCGACAAACGGACACAGTGACTGCCTGGGAGCGCACAGCTTCTGGCCTGCACGTAACTTGTCTCTAGGGCTACAGGAATAAAGGGATTGGGGAACGAAAGGATGTTCCCGGAATTCCGGCGGGTGCCAGGATGAGGCGAGGCGCCCTCTGGTGCCGACAGCTGAGCTCCTGAGCCAAGGAAAAGAGACTCGGGAGTTTTTCCTGAAAGCTTAAATGTCTTCTTTTTTCTCTGACGGTAAGAGATAGCTGCGGTAGGAATTGTTGAGAGATGAGCATTAACCTCGGCAGCTGATGCACGAACGGACGTGAGGGGGCAGGTCCGGGATGCTGCCAGGGCTCGGGATCTGCTCCCTCGGTCACACAGCTGAGTGTCACAGCTGCCCCCCACAAGGCAGAGGAGTTGGTGCCATTTAGGCTGCCCAGAGCTCCAGCAGGGCTGGGCAGTTCTTCTCAGAGCAGCACCTGAAAGGTTCAGAGAAAAGACCCACAAGCAGTGGTTGTTTATACATTCATTGACAGTCCTGCTCCTCTTCTCCAGAAATAGGAAGAAAAGGGGGGTAGTGGTTTTAATTAAACTGCGTGAACAGTCTGTTACCAGCTGAGCTCAGACATTTTGCTGTGCCCTCTTCCCTGAAGCTCTACTAAATCCTTCCCTCCCTGAGGGCAGCTGTTGTCAGCCAGTATAAAAGCATTTAAAGTCCGTGATTTTAAGATATTTTGTGCAGTTCTGCCTCTCGGGTTGTCACTCAGGTTTCAGCAGGGACTGCAGCTGCCTGGGGATGGGAACATCTGCAGGAGCAGACTGCCACACCCTGCTGGAATGCTGCACTGGAGATGTCACTCGGAGCTGTGACTGAGCCTCTGTCCTCAGAGGCTGGATACCCTTGATGAAGTTCCTTCCATTCCTGTAGCTTTGATAACTCCAAATTCAACACCAGAGGGGTTTTTTTTTAAAAAAGAACCCTCAAACAAAGCCAGCATGGCTGACTGGGACACCAGTACCTCAATCACTCCTGCCAGGAAGAGATACATGCAGATTTGTGGGGAAAAATGTTCTACATCTGGCTGAAAGCAGACTTTCCTTCTGGCCCTTCCAAAAAGACAGGATATAGAAATACACATTTCTTTTCAGAGTGGAGAGAGATGGCAGGAATTGTTGTGCAGTAATGTTTACAGCCAGCCTAGGGGCTTTTCTCTTTCTTCTCATAGAAGTGATTTTAAAATAAAAATATTTTGTACAGATACAGACTTACCCCAGCTATGGAACTGGAACAAAGACTGCTGGAAACCTTTTAGCAAAGCAAAGGGAAGTTGCAGTAATATTTCTTCTTGCTGTAGATGCAGCCTGTGACCAAATAGATTGCTGTGAAACTTGTTTATTTTCCATACATCTGTTTCTGGTTAACATTTGGGCAAATGTCCAGCTCACAACTTTATACAATTGCTAAAACTCGCTGGTCTCACCCTGCTTCCAATTCTGCTGTTGCAGTGTATGACCTGGCCTGAACAAGCTTTCATTTGACTTTATGGGCATAATTGGTGATTTTTCTTTATTTATAGGTTTAGCTTTTGCTATTCCTATGATGTTAAACATAGTAACTGTGGAGAAATAGCTTTTGTAAGTCACAGTGGGGGCAACTGTGACTCCTTTTGTATTCTTCAACTTCCAAAATGCAACCAGCAGTTTCTAAGATTGTAGGAAAGAATAAAGCCTATCTTTTCCCCAGCACTGTCTCCATTGGTTTGGGCCCAGAGCACCTGGTTAGGAACAAAGGTAGTTCCTAATTTTGGAGAAGTTTACATTTTCTGTCCAGAGATCAGCAGATGTATTTGCAAATAAAAATGCAATTAAATTAGGTGTCCCATCATGAAGGCAGTCCTGAATCAAGGTCAGAACATTTTGCCTCCTTCTGCAGTTAAGAAGTAGCTGCTTTTTTCATAGCTTTTGGCTATAAAACTATGACTGCCTTCCTCTCTTACAGCCAGGCTGTCTGTACAGGTCATACCTGGCTAACACTGGGTTTAGGAAAAGGCTGAGTTTAGGGAGACTCTGCCTGTGGTGATTTCCCAGCTGCTTCAATGGAGGCAGCTGCCCACATGCAAAATTTTTTTTAGACGAGCTTGGAATTTGAGTGACCCATGTTCATGAGGGGGAAGTAACTTTAAACTCCTCTGGAATCTTATAAACACAATTCTCCCTTTGAGCTCGACCTTTGCAACTCACCCATGAAAAGGTAAAAATGAACATTTATGCTGTGCTGAGGGACACTGTGACTCCTGAGTACAGAGAAAGGGAATACAAGCCAATACTTTTACCCAGGGAAGGAAGATGTTGACAGCATGTTTACAACATGTTGTAAAGAACTTACCAGGATGCAAGGAAATAGCAATTTGGATAGACATGGGCATCAGCCAGCAGCTCTTCCTTTAGCAGGGATCCTTCTGCAGTGCAGTAGGGGTTGGAGGCAAGGGAAAGGATGGATCCTGAACGAAACAGGAGCCAGGGACACTCCAGTCCAGCTCCCTGCCCTCTCTTCAGGCTGTCATTTTGCACAGGGAAGGCTGGATTGCCTTCAAAATGACTTGATTAAACTTGAAGAACCTGAACTTTTTGGATGTTTTGTCATAAGCTGTTTATGTGAGACTTTGCTGGCCCAACCTTTTGTATTTGTGCTGTGGCAGTTCTGGGCTTGTGCTGTGTCACATGTCACACACATTCCAGTTTCACAGCTCTGCTGTGCCCCAGCCCTTCCCTGCTCTGCCAGGATTCAGGATAAAACAAACAGGGTGGATAACCAGCAGGGAGGACACAGAGCCACAGCAAGGCCAGAAAGGGGTTTGTGTGCTGGGCCCTGCTCTGTGCAGCCTCTCCAGGGTAGGACAGGTTAGGCTTAGTCTAACTCTCTTCTGCCTCGCTGCCTCTTTAGACAGTGCTGGCCTAAGCTGGCAAAACAGAGGTGAAAGTCAAGGGGTAACTCACCCCCACAGCAGCAAATACAGGCAGTTCTTGGCACTTGTGAAGCATTTTTTTCTCAGTTTTACTGTCTTTGTAGCTCCCTAGATAATGGGAGCAATGACAGAGGCAACACGAGGCTGATCTGATGGACCTGTGTGGGGAGCTGCCTCGGTGTGAGGGAAACAACAGGGGCTGGTGACAAATACACCCCCTTTGAATCATCTCTTAATTGTCTAATATTGCTAATAACAAGGACTAATAATACAGACTTTGGCCTTGAAAAGGCTAAGGAATCTTTTCCAATAGCCAGCAGCAACCAGTGTGCAGACGAGACACCAACTATTGCCAAAAAATGGGAAGGGTGGATGGGGTCAGCTCCCTGATCTAACTGGATTTCTGCATTTTTAATTAATTACTGTCTTGCCAGCTGCTACCTGAGGAAAAATGGCTGCATATGCCTGAGGTGCCCAGCCTTTCCTTGTGCCTTTATGGAAGCACCATGCCTCAGTAAATTGGATTTCACACGTAGTAAAGGTAAGAGCTCACCTGATTATCCAGAAGAGGTTCACATTAACATTACATCTTGAGAAATGCACACACATTTGTGTTCATGAAATACAAACACAAGCACGATTAATGCAGCTCTGGTTCCTCTAGAGAGCCAGCTGTTATGCCTGAGAAACATCAACTTCTCCACACTCTCCTGCTTTGATTTAGGTGAAGATATATCTTCCACTGCTGTACCAACCCATAGATCCCAGTTCCATTGGGATAATGAGAGGGCTGAGCTGTGTTTCCATCTCTCAGAAATGGGAAAACAAAGCAGCTCAGCTTATGGAGCCTGAACTGATGTAAACCTGAAATTTTATTTTGTAATCCTTGTTAGTCCTTGTGTTCTCCTGCATGCAAAACTGACCACTTAAGACAGACCTTGAAATAACATTTTTCTGTACGTGAGGTACTCCAGAGACACACAGCCTTAGCATATTCCAGTGCCTTTATTGCTCAGTATCTTCACAAAACAACAATTGCTTATTAATCTGGATTTCACCCAACATGGGCCAGGCAGTTTATTACTTTAAAACCTTATTTCATTACCTTAAATGAAATAACTCTGGTTTACATAGTTCATTGTTACTTAGGCATGTTCACGTGGTCTCTCATTGTGTTAAATCGGTGCTAAATGAAGTGTGTGAAGCAGAGTGTTTCCAGAGTATTTTTGCCTGATTCTAATTTATAAATATGTGATTTAAATTCAGGCCTCCTATAATTGATTCCTCCAGAGATGATAGAGGAGATAGGAACACTAACTTCTGCTTCTGCTCAGCTGGGCTCTTTCCAGTTCTTCCTGTCTCTCTGCTATGGATTTCCCATGGCAAATACCCGTCTTTAATGTTGGCACAAAAACAAATCCATGGTTTATCTCAATGTAAACAAGAGAAAAGCTCAGCTAATTGCACTCATGGCTGTTACTGGCTGCAGAATCGTGGCACTTTCAGAAACATTTCTGTGCTCAGGCAGGATTACTTGCTCAGATTGATTCCTTAGACTGAAGTCAGGCCTCTCTTCAGATCAATAATGACATTTGCTGTAAGTTTGCTAAAAACGTGTGGAATTACAGGTAGATGGATCCAGTGTTGTTGCCTCCTTTCAGCTGGACCTGGACTACTCCCAGCAGCAAATTCTGTAGTAAAAACAGCTGTTGTTGTTTGGGAGGGTTAATGTTGTGTTGTGATAGCATTTGTCCCAGGAGAATCCATCCAACAGGGATCCCTTTGCAAACTATGAAAATATTTATTATTGAACACTTTTTCCAGACCAAGCCTTGCATTGAGTTTATGATGCAGCAAATAGCTAGTCTATTGCTTTCCTAGGCTGATTATTCAGAAGTATCAGCATTGTTTGTACCCAGAATTTCTCCCAATGCATTTGGAGGAGTTGGTTGCCTTTCTTCAGCTGAAAGCACAACATTTAGCACGTGGTTTTCAGGGGAACCAGGAGGAAAGGTTGCTCTGAACTAACACTGGGAGCTTCTTCACTTTTTTCTCTACATGAAAACACGTTCACAAGGAAAGCCTTGCCCTCCAGAAACCAGCTCCCAGAAATCTGCTCCTGCCATCCTCAGGAGAGGAGGGCTCCAGGCAGAGGTGGGACGTGGCTTTGCTCAGGGAGCACATCTGTGCTCAGCACACTGAACCTCACCAGAGAGCAGGGGCAAGGAGGGGACTCTCACAGGCTGAATTTAGAGGGTGACAACAGCTTCTAACCTTGCTCTGCCATTTCCAGTTGTCACTAAGTCGTGCTGCTGGGAATTGAGAGCCATTTCCACTGCAGGGACGTTTTTGGGTGGATGATGTGTGGAGTAAGGAGCGAGTATTGAATGAGGTAGAGCTGGCACCAGTGATTGCTGGTAAAGAGTTATTCCATGACTTGTGTGTAAAGACATCTGTCAGGGAAATGATGCAGACTTTCCAAGCTTCCAGTGGAGCCTGTGGGCAAACTGGGTACTGGTTTGCATCTGGTCAGCTCCATCTCCAGATGAGCAACAGGGGCGTTATCTCAGTGTATTTCATCACTTGGGCAGCCCAGAGGAGATGTGTAGAGCTGCAGGACTTTTGGGGGAATTTAATAGTCTGTTATACAGTTCATATTTGGGGGTTATTGAATGGTACAGCAGCACAGGGAGAGACTGAGGCCTCATTTTTTCTGTTCTGGAAGATTCTTAAGAGGTTTGCTGACTGTGCACCTTGATGAGGAGGTCAGGCTAGATGAACCCCCACAAATTTTCTTGTAGTAAGTACTACAAGAAAGATCTCCAGTTTTGGTTTGCTGGAGCTCAGCAAAATCATATTGCATGGTATTTAATAATGTTTTTGAACAAGGTGTCTGTGAACAGCAGCACACAAACCACTTGGGTGGCTCAAATCAACAGCTTGTTGAGAGTCAACAGCAGGATAAGTTGCAACCACTCCTTGATTAAAGGAGGGAAAACATGATAGCCCTAATGATTCATATTATAGAGGGCAGCTTTTGGGTCAAGTGTGCAAGGAGAAGAAACATTGGTGTTGCCTCACTGGCATGGTGTAGTGTTAATAGGGTGTCGGCATTTAGTTTATGCTAAATATCTTATATATGCCAGATGACAAATGACAGTGGAAACAGGCAGGGGAGGGGACAAGTGGAAAGCTTAGGAGGGTAGGAATCCATCTTTCCAGGCTGCAGCTGATGCCAGACATTCAAAAGCTGCTTTTAACAGATCAAGCAAGGAAGAGTCACAGCTGATGTTGGTTATTTAAAATTTTATTTGCCTCTAATTTATTCTCATAAAAACACTCTAATCTATTTGGTTTTAGTATTCAGACAGTACAGACTTCTGATATTATCACGAGTGATATTAGAGAAGCAGTACAAATCAAGCTACCTTAGCATGTAACCAAGCACAGGTGGAACTAAGCCCACCCACACTTGTAAAAACTAATTAACCTGCTTTCTTAGGCTTTCTAGTTAAAATGCAATACTCAGTAATGGTTATAATCACCAAACCATATAAATAAAATCTAACATGGTAAAACGGGAACAGCTGAATGTGCAAGAGTCAAAGTAAAAATATGTAAATAGGTATTTTGCTAATTAGAGCAATCACCAGTTAACTGCATCTATGTTGTAACTGTCTTTTATAGGTGTGAGGTTTTCCTCTTAATTTCCAGTTAAAGTTCATCACTTTCATACAGTCCAGACTGCTCAGCCAAACGCTGAAACTCCCCTTCTGGTGAGAAAGCTTGTTTCACATCCAGTCCTCTTCCATTAAGTGCCAAATACTTGCTAAAAGTTGGTCGAACTCGTAACTGCTTTGGGGCTGGAAGTGGCTTATTTGTATGTGCTGGAAGAGAGAGAAAAAGCCTCTTTCAGTGCCTTTCCAGAGTGCAGAGAGACCCATGGTAGAGCAACCCCATTGCTTTTTTATCTGCAATATGAGCCAGCAAGCCCTTGGGAAGAATTTAGCAGACAAACCCATATCTCAGACACCAGAGATTTATATTCACCCTCTCGCTTGGTGTCAGGGAAATTGTAGTCTTTAAAAGTGCAAAAGGACACTCCACAGTGTCCTGTACTAAACAAAAGAGCTTTCCCCAGGATAGTTACTTTTATAAAATAAATCCTCCCAGCAGTCTGAACTTCATGAGCTTAATCTTGAGGGCCAGGTCTGAATGTAAGATGCACTTTCTGTGGCACTGGGACCTGGAACTTACTTGCAACCTCTAGCCTGGCGTGGCACGTGGCCACCCCTGCCCCATTGACAGCAGACACAGTGTACCAGCCAGCATCCTTCTTGTTGGCATTGTGGATCAGGAGGCAAATCCTTCCAGTATTGTCATGGAGCAAGCTGAAAAATGAAGATGTTAATGCCTAAGTGCTTTGAGGGGGAAGGGGAGAAAGCAGAGTCAGTTTACATGCTGAGGAGCTGAGAAAGCCCCAGAACAATTCTTGCAGGGCACTGCACACTGTTCAGACACAAACCCTGCGTTTGTCTTAGAGCCACCAGTGATTCACATCTCGGCACCATGCAGGTGGCATCAACGTGCAGCCCCACACTGCACATTTCAGTCCTAAAGCTGTGCTTCTCCATGGGCCCTCTGCTGCTGCTGGCACTCAGAGGAGCACCTGGGCACAGCTCTGTCCCTCTGTGCCCTCCAAACAGGGCTCTCAGCACTGTGCCTGGCCAGCACACGGGGCTGTGCCCCCTGTGCCACACACGAGGGGCAGATCCAGCTTTGCAGCCCACTGCTTTCAGAGAGCAGCCCATTTACATTTGATTCAGCAAATACTGGTTGTTGTTTTCTAGCACACCAATGGCCAACTCATCAGTAGGATACCTTATTCGGTCTGTATTATATTGTACCATTTCGTTGTTTCTTTTCCAGTAAATCCGAGGGGTTGGGATGGCAGAGATCTGGCACTCGAGTCTGGCTGTGTCTCCTTCAAAAACCTTTTTGCTTTGTGGCTTGAAAATGAAAGTTGGAGGCATGTGATGTTCTTTTGCTAAATTAAAGAGGAGAGATAAGGAGGAGTTACTGGAAGTGTGGAATGCTCATGCTTGTTTTTTAAGATTTCAGGATGCTAAATTCAGGAGGACACATGTTCCTCACTGCAGCTCCTTAGCCTGCAGGCAGCTCCCATGAGCTAAAGGGTATAGTAAACACAGTCCACTTTAGAAGGAGTCAATTAACATATGTTATCAATCCTGGAAAATTAATAACATTAATTAAATTGAATTCTGGACATCTCACTATATCTAAATACCCTGACAGAAGTGGCTTGAAGAAATATGGCATCCTAGGTTCATTATTAAAATAGTCCTGGAACAGGTAAGTTGATTTTTATTGTTTGAGCCTGGGTATGTGGAGTGCTACATCTGCTTCTTATTAGTTTAATGTCCCACACACAGGGAGGAAAGCAGTAGATGGCTGAGACTTGCCCAGTGTGGCCAGGGAATTATCAGTGGTCTCTGTCTTACCAATTACTTCCACTTTCACTGTGAAAGATGCTTCTCCTGCACGGTTGACAGCCACACATTCGTATGTCCCTGCATCAGCCGATTTCACTGCTTCAAAAATAAATGAGTGGAACCCTTTTTCTGACACTATCATTTTATGGAACTGATCCTGGTGAACCATCCTTCCATTCTGGTACCACATCACATCTGGAGTCGGGAGCCCACTAACCTGTGAGGGAGAGGAGAGCAGTGAAGAGTTAAACACCTTTGAGACAATAAAATCCACACTGCAGGGACTTTGATGCTGGGAGGTGATCAAACCATGTTTCTACTGCAAAATTGCATAGTGTTGCCTAGTTCTGAGTATTAATGTGATGTTGCACAGAAGGGCTCATGGAGTGCTGTGGAAAGATGAGCTTTAGCTACAAGACAGTAGGTGCTGTTCCTGCAGCCCCCTGTTGTTCCCTTTTTGTGGGTGGCTTTGATCAGGCCCAAGATGCTTTCCTTCTCACAGCTATCACTGCAGCAGTGCTGACACCCAGAACTGATAATGGCTGTAAATAAGCTGTCCTGCAGGCATGCTCCAGCTTCTCCACAGCATTCAGAAATTTAGCCAGCTTGGAGGAAGATGGCTAAAGGCCATGTGTAAACCTGGCCAGAGTTTACTGAAGCAAAGAGATTGGCAGTCATTAGGAAAACCCAAGCCTGTGAGGGAGAGCAGGGTCCTTTCTTACCCCAGGGTTGTACAGCTGCCATGAAGTTTTAGGCCATTCTTAAGTTTTGTTTCTGTTTAGGGCATTTCCTTGCTTGTCTGCTCCAGCAAGGGTACAGCTACCTCAGGGAAGACTCATTAAAGGGAGGTGAGTCCTACAAAGACCTCACTGGACATGTGTCCACTGAAGCAGTGGAGTCCCTGTGCAAAGCACAAAGTTTCCTGCCAAAAAGCCTTTTTTCAGCAGGGCATTAATATTCCTTCTTCCCAAGGAGTTCTAGAGACTTTCTGTAGTGGTCTATATTTACCAGTAGTCATCATCTTATGCAGCTAATTCCACTTACATTTTCCAAGGGAAAATGCTGAAATAATTAGCCATCTCCTGTTTCTTGGTTTCCATAGCCTGGGGAAACCCTGAACCATCTGCCTTTAGTGCTCTGGCATATTAAAATGCAAAGGCACTGCAGAGACCTCTCTCCACACCCCACACCCCAAGAGGGGAATGGGGAGGGAGAGGTTGGCAATGGAATTGGGAGGGAGAGGCTGGCATTACTTTGAAGTCAAGCCTGCAGAACCGCCCCTCCTCAATCACCACATCTTCAGGCACTTGTGTAAAACGTGGCTGAAAAAACTTTTCCTGGATTGAGTCGTGTCCACGATCATCACCTCTTGAGGATGGTCTGCTCCTGAAAATGGGACAGGAACAGTTAATTGTGTAAAAGCTACTGGAGCACAAGTGATATCAAAGCTCTGATTGCAGCTGGAGTCCCTCAGCACGTTTAGGAATCCAACACTACAGTTCTGGTCTGTTTTTCAGCTGTAAGTCATAACTTTTGATCAGTCACTTCTCTTACTCAAGTTGTTCAATTCAACACAGAAGCATAACCTTCATTATGGCCTAATATCCAAAAGAATTGACAGGCGAAATTTGCCTGTGTTTAGTTTTCATAATTTATATTCATTTAAATATTTTTATTACTTTGACTAGAAATTAATCTTCTAGAATACAAAGAATATTTTCCCAAGGTGCATGGAGTTTTTAAACCTCTAATGCTATGCTTAGAATTCACTGGATTAAGATCATAGGCATCATCACCCATCCACAAATGGTAGCATTTTAGTCGAAAGGGAGTGAATTTAGTAATTACTGCTTTAGCAGAAGTGGTAAGTAGTGAGATTAAACCAACATTGTCTAGAAATGTTTGAAATAAGATCTTGAAGAATAGCACAGCACAAGTTTTTGCTTTACCTTACATGTGTTGTAGGAACCTGCAGCCTGATGTTTTCTGCATTCTGGTGCTTGGGAAGAGAAAGAGGAGAGGTGAGTTCACCTAGAAAGATTTATCTGTAGACTGAATGAGAAGCCATTTTAAGTTAATATCCTGACTGCTGCTTAAAAACAAAATGAATCTACTTCAGAAGTCATTGGGACAGGAGGCAGAGGAACTTGCATGGACCTGACACGCTCTGTGTTCACCACAGGCTTTGCCATGGCAGAACTTCTCATTGCTGCCCAGGTGATGGGTGCAGCAGCTTTGTCAGCCACACAAAGTTTTCTTTGCCAGCCCATAACCTTTGTTAGAGAAGACCAGGACTCCTGGCAATATCTAAACTGAGAGCTGAGTACAGAGTGTCCTTCCCCACAGCAGGAATAGAAGTGGAATCGCTGGCAGGAGCCTTGTATTGTGCCCACTTAAATATGGTACCAACAGTGATGGACACATGCTGAGCTGGAAAATACTTTTCTTTCTAGATCACAGCACCAGCTAAGCTCGCTGACAACTCTGCAATCACATGACTAAATCTGCTAAAGTACCCAGGATTGATTCCTGTTAGGAGCTTGGATGTTTGGAAAACGCGACTGAGTTTGGTGCCAGCGACTCGTTTTAGCAATGGAGTCAGAGAGAGCAAAGGCTGCATGGAAATTTCTGGAGTGTTTGCATTGAGCCATCCCAATGTTTGGTTCTGTGCTCTGCAGCCCAGTCCTGTGGAACATTTAAGCCTGGGTTTAAACTTCAAGCAAGGCGGCAGTTTTAACTTCAGGGGAAATAAAACATGAATGAGGGTTTTGCTGGGCTGAGTTTCATGTGAAGTCCAAAGGCAATTGCCTGTATCTGCTCATTTACACAAGTTCTGTACAGTTATTCCTTGTCCTGTGAAATTATGCTGTAGTGATGAAGTTGCTGATGATTCTAATGACCTGTTACGTGGACTGAGTTAAGCTCCTGAGGAATCAAGAGGCTGAATGAATCAGTGACTACAGTATTTTAAAATAAGACTGAACTATGGGAGTAAGATGTCCCAAACATAAGCCAATCTCTGCTTCCAATGTTCTTTTTTAAAGCAGCATTTCACACATGCTGAAAAGTTGTCAGTCATCCTGTTTTGACTGAATATTTCCTTGTTCTCTGCAAAAGATGAGGCTTCTCTTGCTCTCTGACATTCACGATTTTCCTGCTCTTTCTTTCCTGCTCTTGCCAGGTGATTGTTAGGGACAAATAGCTCAAACTGTGTATTCCTCCTTTGCTGTGATCTTAAGTGTCTGTTCCATGCAGGAGTTTTGCTGAGGGCACTTTGGCAGGTGTGTGCCTGCTCCTGGCTCTCTGCTGCTTGCAGCAGGAGGGGTGTTTCCTGTCCTGCACAGGTACCCAGTGCCATACCACGGACATTTCCACTAACTTTGAGCACAGAATTGCCAAAGAGAGCTTCTAACTGGCCTGAATAACCAACAAATGAGGCAAGTCTCCAACTAAAGCACATTGGAAAATGCCAGTAGTGATAGATTCTTGTCTATCAGCATGTGGGCTGCTGAAATAACTGCTTTGCATTCTCTTAATGGTTGCAGCCCCCTGGAAGGGCTAAAACCCAGCCAATCCCAGCCCAAGGCCATGCCCTCTTGAGGCCAATGTCACTTATTCTGAACAGTGACAGGTGTAAATCTTGTTGTCCTGGCCAAGCCTGCACTCAGGCTGTTGGGAGTGGGTACCTGGCTCCCCCACGGTGCTGCTCCCTGCCTGTCACAGGCACTGGGTACTGTGCTGTGCAGCAGCTGCTGGATTCCTCCCTGGAGAGGTCATTCCTACAGATCAGGCACAGCAAGGGAATGGTGCTTAAATTTTCCCCCTCTGCCATCACCCTGTGAAAACACCAAACCCCTGCCACGGAGAGCTCTGCCGTGGAGAGCCAGCCCCTCACCTGCACTGGTACCAAACACACCCCATCTCTGCCCCACCCAGGTACAATCACAGCACAGTCACAGGAAATCCTTGCTCTAGAGACAGGTCCCCAGTTACCTGTGCATTCTGCATGCTGTCTTCACCCTGTGTGTCCAGCACAGAGGCAGCATTTGCTGGTCCGAGCAGCCTGCGAGCCATTCTTTCTTCATAAGTCAGGCGCTGGAAGCAGAGTGGGGAGGAATTCTAGTCAGAAGTCCATTTACTATTTCAGATCAGCTTGTTAAGAGCACATTAATATGCTACAAATTCAGGATGTTGTCAATGGAAGCAGGAGCTGACCAGAAGCCCCACGTCTGGCCCAGAAGGTTTGCAGTCTGTGGTGCCAACTGAAGTCAGCCTCAATATATACAGCACTGAAATGCATAAAAGATTAAACTGCCTGTTCATCAAAGCCTCCCTAATGCCATCTGTGGCCTTCCACTCCTCCTCTCTCTCTGCTGGGATTATTTATGGGTAGCTGATGGCATCATCCTCAGAAGCCAGAGTAAGTCCCAGAGTACCTTTCTGTTAGGGCTGGGAAAACTTCCCAAACTGTGCAGCTGGAGGCGTGATGGATGCTCCCAAAAAAGCAAGAGCCACACGAGCCACACCAGAAGCAGGCACAGCCAGAGGGGAGCACCACTGCCCCTGGAAGCACTGGGGAGGTTTATGCCAGCACACCTGCAGGGTGAAATGCTGTGAGCTGTCTGGGGGGAGGCAAGGACACGTTTCAGGCACAACGCAGTAAGTTCCTACAATCTGGATGTGGCACACAGGGATAAAAATGAGCAGAGTTAAATTCAAGCTCTGTCAGTTGGGTTAGTTTAGAAAAGTATGTTACTGCCCTGAGCACCAGAACACCTGACACTCTGCTGCCCACAAAGTTTCACTCAGGTTTGGATTTTGTGACACAAGGGCAAGCTCTGCCTGAATTTCTACTCTGTACAGATATATATGTATCCACTGCTGAGTGGGGAAAGGTTTGGGAGCCTTGTGGGACTTTTCTTTAGAAGAGAGCGCAAGACCTTTAGCAAAACCTGTGAGAGCTGAATATCCCTGAGGTCCTTACGTGTGTATCAAGTGTGGCTGAGATTGGCCAGTTGGCTCAGGCACTGTTGGAGGACAAGGGGAGGAGGACACAGTGGTGATTGCATAAGCCTTATTTTTAGCCTGGCTTCCTATGGGAAGAAAAGCTGACTTGCTATGACAAGCTTTCCTACAGCACATAGGACATTCCTGTTCAGGGGCATATTCAGTCAGAATTGACCTATTTGTTTGCCCATCCAGTATTTAAAATTACATATATGACACAAACCATCAGTTCTCACTGATGATCATGAAAATACTCCTTTCTACTTCAGGGGAGAGAGGATGGAAACTTTAAACACTGGGCTTTTACCAGTCTGCTTCCAGCCAGCAGAAAGGTTCCCACATAAGAAACCTGCCTGCTCTAGCTTGCTGCAGTGGGCTTCCCTACTGGTAGCAAATTTTTCTCCCATACTTTGATTTCTTGGTAAAGGGGATTCCATTGTGACCCTCTGCAGAATAAATAAATAAGTACTGAGACTAAGAGGCCTTCTTATAGGAGACAGGTTTTATGATAAAAGCTCATATAATTTCTTTATTTTATTGTTGTTCATATAAAAGAAAAAAATTACCTCATTTGGTGGTGGTCATATAAAAAGAAAAAATTTACCCCATTTGGTGGTGGTCCCTAGAATGAACTTTCAAATATCCCAATTTTTCCTCAGGTTCTAATAATTTTGAGAGGTTTATTAACCCCAGTGTTGAAAACCAGGTTGTAGTCATGTCTAGAGAATTGGGGCATTCTCCTTGGATTTTTAATTTTTCTGTGGATGTGATGTTCAACAGGATCCCCAGAAGAGAGTTCAAATTTGTGCTACAGCTCTAAACATGTTCCTTTTTGTTTCACATTGAAAGAATATTCCTGTCATAAATGGCTTTTGCTCTCGTAGGACCTGCTGAGGTTCTGAGTAAAGGTCTTTGGGCAGTCCTGCATTTCCTTCTGCTTTTAGCTCAGTTTGGAGGCTGCAGCCTCTGGGGTGGTGGAAGCAGTCTCTGCACCCTGCTTGCACTGCTGGAGCTCTTTAACCCCTTACCTGGTTGCCATTCTGGAGAAGGCTGTCTTTGCATCTGAGTTTCTTCTCCAAGTCCTGAATGAGGGCCTCTTTTGTTCCTCGAATTTCTTGGTCTGATGTCTTCTGCATAGAGTTGATGCTGGCTTGTTTGTTATACATGGGCTGTGAGTAACTACTCATAGAGGAAGAGAAAACAGAGTTATTCCCATAGGCCTGCTGGATTATTTGCTAGAGCTTCACAGAATGCACACAAAAACGTGAGCCTGCCTCCTAAAAGCTGTGGTTCAAATGAACCCACAAAGCATCTGGGAGGTGAACAGGCCAATTGGGTAATTAAGTATCAAAACCTTAAGGGGAAGAAGCATCATGGTGCAGCCAAGTCACTGAGTGTCCTCCCACAGCACTTGTTCAGCATCCCTACATCCTGCAGTGGCCCCTCACAGCCTGACCTTGCAACTCACGGGATACAGTCAGCTCCTGGAGCTGGGTGCTGCATTTGCTCTGAAAGATGCCAGGAAAAGAGGAGCATCCATCAGAACAGGTTGCAAAGGTCTGCTGGGGGTCACAGCACGCTGTGCTGACAGGCTCTAACCTGGTTTGTGACCTGCAGTGGGGTCTCCCATGCTGCGCTTGTGTGCAGAAATTATTTCTGTTCCAAATCCTCTTCCTCCTGTTGCTTGGGAATTTGTTCTGCTGACTAGACTAGAGGGGTTGTAATTCCGGAATACTCCCAGCACTGCTTGGACTTAATAACTTAATGTGAGTTATAACTTTAAAACTTCAGTGATTTACCCACCAGATGAATACATCTCCTGTCCCTGTTTGCCCATTAGCAGCGTGATTGGGAAAATAATTCCTCAACTCACTGTGAATTGCATTTAAGAGCAGCTTATATGAAAAGCATAGTGAGGCACCCAAGCCCTTTGCTATGGAAACAAACAACCCCACACTACAAACACAAACCCCAGCAGTCACTCCAGCTGTGTCCCAAACCCCCCACACTCCTGCAGGACTTCAGGAAACGCTCCCCAGTTAACCCACCCCATCTTACCTTTCCCCTTCCCTCAGTGCTGTGATTCAGAAAACAGACAGAAATATTCTGATTTCCTGAACGCAAACTGACACTGAAACCTGGATTTATATCCAAGTCAGCAGGACCCCCTGCCCCTATCAACTTTCCAATATCTCACTTTGTGCATATTCTACCCTGACTTTCCCCAGGACCTCCAGCTGATATTGGCAGGAATACAAGTTGGTGAGAAGGCAAGGCCCAGCTCCCTTTGAGATCTCACTGACCTTGGAAGATATTTGGATTGCAGCCCAAAGGCAAAATGATATAATACATATTCAGGAAAGAATTTAGTCTTTGGTCTAAAGGGGTAAAATTTTCAAGGGGCTGCCTTTCTTTTACATGTATGATTAATAAAAGGGGTATTGTAGGTGAGTTTAGATCCACATCATGATATGGAACCTGAAAATATTGCTGAGACTTACTAGGACTCTCTAAGTTGTTTATGAGTGGGGAATGCTACTGCCTTCTCCTTGTCTCCCTGTTCATAAGCCATGTTTTTGAAAGAAATTAATTTGAGACCGGTGCCTATCTTCTGTTCTAAATAACCTTAAGAGATTCCTGTCAGATCAAACTAAACAATTCAAACCAGCTCCAGAAAACTCACACAGCAGCCTGTGGCGTGCCCACAGTGCAGTTTAATTCCCACCCAAGGGCAAGCACTCAGCCTCCTAACCCGACTCATGCAGAGCTCTGCCTTGCACAGCAGCAGGAGCTGTGCCATCGGCTTTGGGGCTTTAGCAGGACATTGCCTTGGGACGGTCAGTGCTGGGGACAGGCCAGGCCAGAGGGAAGCAGGGCAGGTTAGAAGGCTGTGTGTACTTACTGAGGTTCCTCGGGAGAAGGAGCTGGGCTGTTATAGCCGGGCTGCGAGGGGAGCACTGAGCACAGGAAGGCTGCGGGGGATTGGTTAGGCATGGGCAGGAGCCTCTGCCCAGATGATGAGCTAGCAGGAGACTGTGCAGATGCAGGTGTGATGGGATATGTGGATTCCTTAGGGGCACTACAGGAAGGCGAGGAGAGCGTGATTGAAGAGCTCAGCGATGACGAGGAGGAGAATTTCTGCCCGCTGGGGTTACGAGGCTGTATGAGGATGGAGGACTGTTTGATTTCTCTGCTTGACTCTGTAGAGGCTGCAGGTCCTGGAGGCTGCTGTTGCCCTTGGCACACATTCTTAGACTGGATAAAGTGTTTTGGACGTTCGTAGTTAAACATGGTTGGTTGGCACATAGAGGAAACGGATGGGAGATTAGGGACACTCATGGGAGAGGTTTCACGGCTGTCCCGGGTTTTTGTTGGTGATAATTGGCTTTGGATAGGTGGCTGGTAAAAGCTAGGTGATAGGCCACAAAAGTTTTCTTGGCTGGGCTCCTGGATAGAATGGAACCCTTGCCTTGCAGAATAGAGGCTTTCTTGGAGTGGATTTTCCCTTAAGGAAGACAATACAGATAAAATAAATTGTACGTCACAAGCTGAATCACCAAAATACTGTGTTCCGAGCAGTCACTAGCAATCCAAACACTATGAAGTTAAAGTTCAACTAAATTAAAGCTTGAACTTAAAATAAAGTTATTTAGGACTTGTTAGAACTGTCAGTCCTACAACTGTGTGAACATGAATAGTGAACATGCATGCACATGTGTGCACCCACAGTCCCGTAACTGTATGAACATTTTGGGTTACAATAACAAGCCACAGTCTGTCTGGCTCAGGTGCAATAATCACTGTGCTTGTCTTATGTGCCAGAGCCCAGTAAATTCTAAAGGAAACAGCAATTCATTATCCACCTGCCTAAGTCTGCAGATAAACACAGATACTACTGCTCAGCCACGTAATTTCCCATGTATCATCTTAACTAAAGATCCCTGGATCCTGCTGTTTTGTGCCCTGTCAAAATGCTAAATGTACTATTCCCCAAAACCAGCTATCTGTGCCAAGAAATTCCTTGTACTATAGGGAAGCATGAAAGTTTCACTTTCAAGTCTAAAACTAAACTTTTGAAACCAAACCTCCTGATTTCTCCTCTAACGGGTTTTGAATTCAGAGCTTCTAATATTTGACTGAGAGTTGGGATTAGAATACCAAGGACTGTGTGTCTCTGTTTGAGGTGATTCCTCAGATTTGCTGTTAAGGCTGCTAATTGCCAGAATGACATGACCTGCAAGATAGGGTAGGGCAAGCTGAGCTGCTCAGAGTCCTGCATTTATTTTGCAGTAGTTTGATATCTAAAAACCTGGGCTTTCCATCAAGTCAAAAACTGGGAAAATTTCATTCAGCAAGCTTCTTAAAATGGACAAATTACTTCAGCTCCAGGATAAATAAATAATCCCCCAAAATAAACATAAAACCACTAATAATAAATTTTAAAAAATTTTTAAAAAAGAAGAAGAATATAAATCCCCACAGTTACATGTGCTGGAAAAAATTGTAATCTTGCCCCTCTGAGATCAGCTGTTTTGCTGCTATATATACCCAGTATATTGTATTCCTCTCGTTGGAGAGACCAGAGAAGGGCTCCAGGAGGTCATAAATTCCCATGGGAGGAGATAACTGGAGACGTTGCTCTGATATGAAGGACTCAAAGCTTTCATTTCCTAAAGGTAATCATCAATATCAGCTGTGAATTAGCTGTAAGTAAACAGAGGCCTTATAGTAAAAATTCCCTAACTTTTCCTTTGTCATACTCTTGGAATTTAAAGCTTACTCAAATTTTTGGAGCATGTCCACACTATGTCCTCATTCACTGGTGCAGAAAACTCGTTAAGTCTCGTCTTTATCCCATTTTTTAATATCACTACCTGTGCAGGGATTTGTACATTGACTGTACCACAGGCTGTGGACAGCAACCAGCCTTTACTTTGTTTTCTAGAGCGCTGCACTTAACCAAGCTCTGCTGCACAGCAAGGCATAAGCCATGTTTTCCTCAAATCATTCCACCTTGAGGGAGAGAAAAAAATAAACCCGAAGAGACATTTGACCTTACAAGATGAAAGCAGTAAGGAACAACAGGGACAGTTCTCCTGTTGAAAAACAAGCTCGTGTTTTTGGCTCTGCTGCCTTCCCGTTCCCTCTGGCACCGCCGCACCCTCCAGGTACGGTTTCACCTCAGCGTTCCCAGCCCCCTGCTGTCCCTCACGCCACCTCCCTACCCAGCTTCCAAGTGAAAAGTGACGTGGAAAAAATCCCCAACAAGCACCTTACCTACAGCCTAGGAGCTGTCACCTGGGCCGGGGCCGGTATTTTGGGAAGGGACGGTCATTCACTGGCCCGGGCTGTCATAGCCGCCCTCTGCGCGGCGGTACGAGCCCGGAGGCTTTAATGTGCTGCCAGCGGTGACACCGCGGGACCTGCCTGTCCCCG
>VXAX01000026.1:15714-69293 GCA_013399835.1 Leptocoma aspasia | reverse complement strand
GCTCTGTCCCGGCTCTGTCCCTGCTCTGTCCCGGATCTGTCCCGGCTCTATCCCGGCTCTGTCCCTGCTCTGTCCCGGCTCTGTCCCGGCCCCGGAGCCCTGCGGTGGCGGTGGCCCCGGCTGGCCCCGGGCGCGGCTCAGCGCTGCCGCTCCCGGAGCGCCCCTGGCTCGGCCGGAGGGGAAAGCTGGGGAGGTCTTCAGCTTTTGAAGAGAAAAGCGGCTGTTCTGCCCATAGCGCCGTCAGGGAGCAGCGAGCAAGGGCTGCTGCGATATGCTTGAACGTCCCTAAATCCCACTTTATTATCCCAAGGGAATTCTTGCCCAGTGAAGCATGGTGAAGCTGGGACTGACCCATCCCTGGTGATCAAGGCCAGGTTGGACGGGGCCCTGAATAACCTGCTCTAGTGACAGGTTCTCCTGCATAAGTCACAAAAAAGGTCATCTCTAAGGTCCTTTCCTGCCCAAACCGTTCTGTGGTTCTAAATTCCTGGTTTAATTCATTTACTAATTGTTTGTAGCTAATTGCCTCTGTAGTGATAAAACTCTGGTACTGATTTTAAGGCTGTGCACTCGAGAGCCAGGTTTAAACGTGATTTAAATCCCTCCAGCCGCAGACCCGGGCGAGCCCTCCCTCCGTGCCCAGGGCCACTTCCCCCAGCCCAGGGGCGACCCACACCCCGCTCCTGCACGGAGCTCGGTCATGGATGTGTCTGAACAAAATTAGCCTTGTGGAAAGGATATGATAAAAATTTGGAAAATATTAATATTTTGCTGTTTGTGTTTGTTATTACAGCTATTTACACGGATGAAAAAATGCAGCTGTGGTGTTTTCACCAGAACAGCAGCAGATCCTGCTGGCAGGTTAAGTGATTCGTATCCCTTTAATCACCAGCTTCAATGCCTAATTACGTCTTAAATTAACATTATAGTGTTTTAAATATCTTAATTATACTTTGGCAATCCTCGCCTATTGTTTAAAAACACCCCAAGCCCGAAAGTACGGCAGCTGGGCTGCTTGTGGGCTCTCAGCTGCCTTCTTCTCTCCCTTCTGTGTGCCCGGGAGTCTCTCAGCACAGCGATCTTCGAGAGGTTAGTCCTCTAGTGCTTGTATTTAAACATCGCCCCATCGTTTGTGAACTAAAACTACAGAGCAGGTGTTAATTGAGTGCTAATTTATATAAATTCCTCGCATGGAAGTGATTGAGGGAGGGAATTCGTCCCTAGTTGTCGGAGAGGTTATTTGCTTTTTACGTTAAAAAAAAAAAGTAAAAAAAAATTAAAAATAGGTGGTTTGCACAGAGAGAGGCGAGTACTTGGGAAAAGAGGTGCTGGGTCATGATCATTGCCCTGCAGGAAGCTGTGAGCACGGTAAAGGTCAGGCTCCGTGCTCAGACGGGCCCCCTGGCTCCCCACCAACCTCAACTTAGCACTAAAGTTGGCTGCAAGGCATCAATATAAGGACATCAATTTAAGGACAGTTTTATACACTTAAAAGACTGGACACAACCGGGACAGCTTGTGTGAAAGAAAAGGAACGGGAAAACGTGACATCCAGAAGGTAGGAAAAAAGGTGAGAGAACTGGAAGCTGAACTGATGAAGGCAGAAGAATAAATCTCATCTCCCGTGCCAAGTAACTTAATAGTACTGTGACCAGCACTGCGAGGTGTCAGAAATCAGCTTTTCTGTCCTGCTTCAGTTTAGTCTCTAAGAACGGTGCCCTGCTGTTTCTGATTGGGTTCTTTCTCCTCACTGCTTGAGTCATATAGCAAAAAATGTCTAGAAGAGAGTTAAGGATCTGTTGCTCATTAAGCTACTTAAAAGCTGTCTAAAATATCTGGCAGTATATTAGTGCCTGAAGCCTCTTCTTTTGCTTGGATTCAGTTTCTTTAATGAAGTTTGTAATCAAAAATGGTTTTATTCTGCTTCTTCAAGGCTGTTGAGGACACTGTAAGCTGCAGGTGTAAAGGGCTCAGAAAAGAGTAGCTGGTAGTGGCAGACTTGTTGAATTGCATTTTCTAGCTTTTGTGGAGTGCCTGTTGCTAGGCAATAATTGGGAGAATAAGGGTATAAGGATTTCATTCATTTTATAGCTATTCCCAGTAATGGCTTTGTTCTGTCATCACTGCCTTTGTTGGTATTTGCCTTTGGTAATACAGTTGCAACCACATACACTACACGAGGGAATTATATGGTAAATCTGATTAACAAAACAGTTATTTTACAGCCAGCCATTAGCCATGATTGCTGAGTTTGAGGTAACAGCAACATTTACAATGCTGAGTCATGTTCATAATGATGTTTCAAATCACCTGGCAGTATGTCTGTGGGATTTAAAGGTATTTAAATTCTCATAGATGGGTCTATCTAGAAATTTTAATAGTTTCTCTCTGTATTTTGAGATGTGTCTAAAGTCTGGACTAGTTAATGTTTTTGTTTACATTTATTTATATATATACACATATGTAACCTACATTTTAAAAAGCTGTTACATAGCTGATTTTGGTGGCATGGTAAATCCCTTCATGCATAAGGGTCTGCTTAGGGTCCCAGCTGATTTCCCTGGAGTGGGCCTGGATTTCATAGAAGGGCTTGAAGCCAAACTGAGAGCTTCCTCTTAATGATCTGCATTATTGAAGCAAAACCATTTTTACTCAGTGATTTAGCAAAAAGTAACTCTCCTGCATGGAGACATCTATATTGAAATATGACCTCTCCTGTGGTAAAATTTGAAAGAGGCTGTTCAGAATTGTTAAAATAACTGGTTTAGTTAAAATGGCTGAGTACATCCAAAAATAATCTCTGAGCCAGGGAATGCTTTCTGTCAGGGACAGCCGTTTCCAGAGTCTGTAACAGGATCACTGCAGCTGCAGGCTGGCACTCAGCTGGGAGAGCAGGACACGTCTGCCTCCACTGTCACTAACAGGACTGAGGGAATCCTCTGCTGGGCTTGGGTGGCTGAACTGTCACCATTCGAGGTCATTATTATGTCTATAAACTCCCCAGAAATGGGGATGACATCATTGATCTATGCATTCTAACCTGTTCTGTTTCTCTGGAGCAATCAAACAGGATAACTGATAATGTAATAAGTGTACAGCGACTTGAAAGCTGCATTTGGGATGGAAATTGGATCAAGTCCTGTTATAAAATGGAATACTTTGTTACTGAGGGAGGATCTCCTGAGTGGAGAGTGTCCCTACCATAGCATGGGACAGTTTTCTTTCTATCCAGTGGGTCACTGGTTCAGTGCTTTTCCACAGAGTGCTTTGCAGGTCCTGTCTGCACCATGCTTACAGGATCTTGAGTTTTATTGCTGTCTTTCAGAATAGGAAACAGAAACATGAAGTGATGCCACTTGGCCAAGGCCACCAAGGAAGGTGGTGGCAATAGAATTGTACCTCGAGATTTCCCAGGTACTGTGATCTTTGCCTCATGCTCTTCTGTGGAGCCAATGGTGTCCTAGAGGACAATTATTTGGGGAGATGTTTTTAGGTTACTCACAGAGAGGCACTCCTGCAAACAACATCAGGCACTTCCCTGATGCTTTGGGTGGTTACACACTTGGCCAAACGGAGCCTGTGCTGTGACCTGCCAGGCTGGTGCTGCACACTGTCATTGTCACCCAGGCAAACAGCTCAGGCTACTGTATGTGCCTGATCCCTGTCAGGGTAAGGGGCACTGGAGTGTGCAGCTGGGCTCACTGGTCAGTTCATGCCTTAAGTGTTGTAAAAAGCTGAGCCAGGGATGTGATTTGCTTTCTCTTACCGCAGAGGTGAAGCCCGAGGTGAATTTTCATAAGCTCCACAGAAATCTTCAGCTTGGCTCTTGGAGTTCTTCTGACCAAAGCTTGTGGCTGCTGCTCGAGCGCCCAGCCCGGGGCTCTCTGGGCTGTAGGATGGCAGAGCAGCTGCCCCACGGTCCTTGGCTCCTGCTTGGCTGCCCCTGGGGAAGGTGGGTTTCTTCATGGTGACCTGCACAGCCGGCCTGGGGGCAGCACCTCCAAAGCTTTCCAGCTCTTTAGCTCCTGGAAGTAGAATTGTCCCCACGTCAGGCAGGCAGCAGTGGTGGCTCACCAGTACAGCACTGCAATAACAGGGGATGGGAAACTGGAATGTCAGGGGGATGAGTGAGGCTCATTCTGCTCTGCAGAGACTGAAACCTGCGCAGCTGCATGAGCCAAACCTGACTCCTGGCTGGGCTGGTGAGCTCTGGGTGCATGCCAGGTGCTGCTCTGGCTGCAGATGGCTTCCAGCACGAGCCAAACAGGTCAGGTGACACCATAAACAAGGTACAGACACAGCCAGTGTGTCAAGCTGGAATCCCTGGAGGGATGAAGCTCAGGGATGAGACTCCTCTGAGAGAGGGAACAGCATCTCCACCTTGTCGTCCTTGACCCAGGAAGAAGAGGGACCAAAAGCACAAACACAGAACAACTTGCATCCAGCTTTGCGACATACCCAAGCAAACTGCAATTTTTTTGGCATTTCTCTTCCCCTGAGCCTACAAAATTGTTTGGGTCTGGTTTCTGCTTGGGGAATATCTGTGATTCTGCCTGATGCTGAGCAGCAGCAAATTCTTTTGTGCTTAGTTGCTCAACACAGAAATCCATGTGCTTACCTGGGGAAACAGACAGATGTGCACTGGATGCTGCAGACCCAAATTCATTTTCAGCAACACATTTAAATATTCCAGAGTCTTCTGGAAAAGCTTCTGTAATAACCAGGGTGCAGACTTCCTCTGAAATAAGAGATTCAGGCATGATGTTGTACCACAAGAGGCAAATGTTAACCTGTAGGAATTGCTCTTTACAGGACCCTTAGTGATGGGGACTGGCACTAATAAAGTGCAAAAAAGTGGTGTAGAGGGCATAGGAGGTCAAAGAGTTTAGAAGGAGCAAGATTAAAGAAGACTCCTCCTAATGTCTGTGACATTAATGAAAAAAAAGCACATTTTTTGTGGGTGTTTTGTTTGTTTAGTTGTGTTTGTCTGTTTTTTGGTGGCTTTGTTGGTGTTTTTTGATTTTTTTTTGCTAAATTCTGTCTTTTCTTGCACAAATTTAGAAGATTATAGGTCAGAATCATTGATACGCTTTCTCTTTGCACAGGGTACTCTTCATTGGCTGAATGTAAAAGGATTGATACCTTTTTCCAAGTGTTGTGAAAAGAATCAGGGCCTTTCAGGTGCTTGCAGCAAAATTAAGAACTTGAAAGCTCTTGGCCTCACTGACTATTTTCTTCTGGCTACCTTTGGATATTATTGTTTTATTTTGGATGAGGTGAGAAATACTGAGTGTGGTGAGGAGTCTAACAAAAAATGCACAGTGTACTTACCAGGAACTGCTGATGAACAAGCCTCTGCTCAAGATAAGAGAGAAATAATTTAAATTATTATAATGTCAGAATGGGGAAAAAACCCAAACCCTTCAGCCCTCACTCCCTTTCCCACCTCAGCTGTCACCCTGGTTACAAGGGAACCATCTCCCTTTCTGTCCATCACAAGGAATAGCATCTGGAAAGGGAAAGCTGAGGTGTGGCTGGGGAACCTGGTGGCCCAAACACCTCTCCGCTGAGGTCATACACAAAGAGTCCCACTGACTTTGGGGTTGGTTGCTGTGGGTTTGGCCCTCTGGAGCTCTGACCTCGTGCCTGGGAGTATAAGAAATTGTTTGAAATGAGGTTATGCTTTTTTCCCCCTGAGTTCATCAGTAGTTCTAGTAGATGGTAGAGATGCCTCCATGGGTCAGTAGGGCTGTCATTAATAACTAACAGCCTGGAATCTCCCCCCGTTGTGCCTGACCCACTCATGCACTGCCAGAGGAAGTGCAGCCTGTGCAGCAGCCTGTGACACCCGATACTGTAAACTTAACTCTGCTTCTATGACACATCTCCTGATTTCTATGGCAGTTCTCATTCCTGTCTTACCCCTGTGCCAATAAAGTATCTGCACACCAGACAGGTGCAGCAGCACCTACTTTTCCTCAGGATTCGGAAATCGGCAGAGTCCAGGATCTGATCATATTCCCTGTACCAGTGAACCTGCAGGGAGGGCGTGGAGTGAACGCGACACTCAAACACCACCAGCTGACCCTTGGTAGCTCTTATGTTTTGTAGACCCTGGAGGAGAAAATATTTGTGATAAATACCTGATCTAAGTATTTCCCCATTGAAGCATTTCTTAGGAAATGATACACCCTTCAGTGTGGAAGATGGTCTTGCCTGTATTTTCATTTTACATTCAATGGCTGTCTGAATTCTAAATGCATTTGCAGTGGGTTGTGAGTGAAAATCTTTTCACCAGAAGACCATCGCTCATTAAAGCTTTGCTTGTGCATTTAAATAAAGATACAAATGCAGGAAAAACATCTATTCCACTGGATGCAACATAATAAGGGTGGTTACAATGTGAGGTTTCAGCCTCCTTTGCAGGAAATAAATGAGATGAATTCCTATAAGTGGTTCTGTCTGTCTGGATCGTTTACCAATTAAGATGCTAGTTTGATAGCATCACTAACGAAGTATGCTGGCTTTTTTGAATTGTAAATGAACCAATGTTCCAGCCTAGAAATACTTTCTAATGGAACAAAAAAATGCAAAATCTAATGGTGGTAGTAGCAGGACAGGCTGTGTTGTCAGACAACTTGTGCTCTTTACCTTTGTAAACACAGGTGTGGCTCCATAGGCAGACCCAGCCAGGCTCAGCGAGGGACTCTGCATCTAGATGGCAAAGAAAAGAGATCTTTATAGATTGAATTTTTCTCATGCAGAAACCTGGCTGTGTTGCTGGCACTTTCCTTTGAAGGAGAAGAAGATTCAGAGTGTTTTATCTGTTGTTCATGTTCTGGGCTAATAAACACCCCATGGAGAGTCTCCTCCACTCAGGGGCTTCAAGAGGAAACAATTCCCTGGCCTGCAGACGCCAAGTTAGTGGGAAGAGGAGCTGATACCAGTAAATGTTGCTCAGAGCTTTAAGCCAATTACTTGCCCACATCTTCCAGCCTCTGTGTAAAAATCAGTGCTGCTGCCAGTAGCTGTCCCTTTGTGCAGAGACCCTGACCAGGTTTAGCTGATCCCAGGCCTGGCACTCCCTGGCTAGTGCCATGTCTGTGGTTGCTACAGTGGGGCTGAACGTAGAGAAATGAGCAGGATTTTTCTACTCTGTCCTGACATGCTCTTTTAAAGCTCAGCTGTCACAGAAGTTCCATTAAGGCCTTTGATTAAGCAAGACAGGCAGTTTTGAGATGACCAAATATTTGCAGTGCAAGATATGTCCTTGTTCCATGGTGAAGTATTGATGTGCACTCATCTCTGTCTCATTTAGCTTTGGAACCATGTGTCTTACATATAAATGTGCAACTGAAGTGCTTGGGTTTGTTTTGCTGTGACACTGACTGACACTGTGACACTGTGAGTGGTGTGACTCTGGTGAACTGCATGGTTGTGAGAGACTGCAGTGGCTGAGGAACCAATGGACAGAAAAAGCAATGGACAGAAAAACACTGGTGGCTCTCTGATTTTACCTAGTCTGTGTGGAAAAAAAAAACAGGGCAGGACAGAGACAGAGGCTTTAGGAGGCTGAGTATACTTGATCCAATAATATTTGGATCACTTACTGTGACATTCCTCTGGCCCCGACAGGATGCTGAGACTTGCAAGGAGGCTTAGCCTTCGGATTTACCCTGAGAACCTGGAGAGACAAACATAAAGCAGTGTGTGTTTAGAACTACCTCCTTTTCCTTACAACACAGCAGTGACTGTTTTGTGGACTGCACATAGGCTGGTTGGGGTCACACAGAGGTGCCAGAGGAAATAGAAGCATCCTGAGTATTTGAGAGTAGGCTCAGGTCACCTCCAGGACATGGAGACACTTTAACAAGTTTATTGATGCAGACCTCTATAAAAGACCCAAGTTACATGTGAAACCTGGCTTCATGCTGGAACTAGAGTTTTCCTGTATTTGAATGGGAAAGTCTAAAAAAACCCTTGTTACTTTAGTGAAAGTGAAAATGGAACCTCATAAACCAGCTGCTAGGTTCCTCTGCATGAAGACTGTAGCATACTGGATTGACACAGAAAAAGTAGTTATTGAGATCTTAATAGCTCACCATGGAAATTCAAGATTTACAGGTTTCATCTTTGCTTCCCTTTTGCTATTGCAGGAGGGATTGTTCTTGCTGGTGTAACACAGGATGCCAGCCTTACTTCTCCTGTGGCCACCTGCACCAGGACAAAGGCCAGCCTTGACAAACACCCTGCAGGAACAGCAGCACTGCTGTTGTCACACACTGCTTCTGGAGTGAGCCTTAGAACTGTGGCCCTGGTGAGGGACAGCAGCACGTGTGACACATGGTGACAGTGCTCCTGTGCCTGTGTGCCTACAGCTGTGGGGGAAGAATGGAGCCTGGTTTGCCAGCCAGGAGAAGACATGGAAATGCCTGAGCTGGTGTTCTGCTGGCTGCAGGAGCCATGGAGTTCCCTGCTGCTCT
This sequence comes from Leptocoma aspasia, assembly GCA_013399835.1. Taxonomy (NCBI): domain Eukaryota; kingdom Metazoa; phylum Chordata; class Aves; order Passeriformes; family Nectariniidae; genus Leptocoma; species Leptocoma aspasia. Next base: position 60,810 of record VXAX01000026.1, on the reverse strand, counting down.
CTGCTGTGATGCAATCCTCATGAGCAGCAGCAGGCCCTGGATTTGCATTCCCCATCCATTGGGGCAGCTTCCACCCTCTCCCTCTCTTGGTGCCCGTGGCATCAAATTCGAAGTTGCCTGGTAGCTGCTGTCATGTGCAGCCCAGCCCTGTGCCTGAGCCTGTGGGCATGCAGGCAGCACCTGGAGGTACTGGCAGATGTTTGCACAGCTGTTGTTTGCTGCTGAATGCTCAGTTGCTAAAGCCACTGTAGTGTTCCCCTGTGAGCTCCTTGCCTGAGCCAGTGCCTGTGTGGCAGTTTTGCTTTGTGTTTGCCTCTGTGAAGAAACAGATGTGAGAGGCTGTGGTTTGGCACCTGAACTCTCTTTAAGGTTGCAGTTGTTTTCTGGCATGCTGGCAGTGCTCTAAGTCAGAAGAACACGGGTGTTTCTCCAGGGTTTGGATCTTACCCTTGTCGATCTCACATGGTAGAGTTTGGCACTTACAGCATTTGTTAGACATTATGTAGAGTAATGCAAATTTGAGATCTTTTAGCTGACTGTCACCCTGTCTGTGAGTCATATTGGTGGAGTTACAGGTGGGTACCTGGTGTAGAGAGACAGAGATACCTCAGCAGAGTGGGATTTAGTTACCTTGAAGAGGTCAGTAGGTTACAAATAACCCATCTTATCAAATAAAATCAAAGTACGTGTCTGGATTCCTCAGAGGCTTTACATAGCTCTTTGGCACAAATAATTTACTTGAGATCTATTCTCTTTCTCTTCTGCTTTCCAGCACTCTCCATAACAGTGACACCCAATTACTGTCATGGGTATTTTGCAGTCTAGTTGGATTTGCCTGGTTAAAATAAGAACAAATCCCTGTGTGTCTCATTCACACCTGCAGGGTGTTACTGAGCCCTGAGGGCCCAGGCACAGTTACCCATGGGCTTGGACCACCCATGGCCTTCATATTTCTAGCTGTTGCTCTTGATTTATAAATGTCTCTCAAGCAGTTCAAGGATGGCTCCTGTCCAAGGTTATATCATGAGGCCATCAACAGGGCTGTGCTGTGATGCAAGGGCTGCTGGATAATCCCAAACCCTTGGATGTGGGAGCAGGGCCTGGGAAGCCAATGTTTTTGAGTTGCCCTGGGTTGCCACTGCAAACCAGTCCTGGCTGGACTCCACCACAGATTCCTGTGGTGCTGGTTGCAGTGCTGCCATCCAGCCTATCAGGTAACAGTTGGTATAGTCAATTTTCAGGACCTGGAATATTGGATGATTTGAGTTTTTTCTATTTTGCCTCCAAAGGAAAAGGGTGATGAAAAATCAGACGTGTTTAGATTATGAAAGGAGTTCCTGGACTGATATATCTGCTTTAAAGAGTGTCCCATGCACCTGAGACACCATTAACAAAACTGCATTGGAGGATCATTGCCCCTTCTTTTTCTGCACAACAAAAGACTTCATTATCCTTAGTACTGCCATCACTCTTTTTGTTCCACTCAGTTTCCAAGTCCATGATCAGTCTGGACTCACACATGACATCCACAGAAACAGAAGGCACAGAGGTTCCCCTGTCAGAGGGGACTGTGGCCATCTGTGGTTAGGACTAGGAGGCATTGCACACACTGTATTTGGAGTGAGGAGCAAGGTCTTGGAGAGAGGTTGCTCTACTGAACTGAATAAGAGCAGCTCCTGACAAGTTTCCAGTATGATGAAAGAGGCACTGAACTTTAGCACTAAGCAGGAATAGCAGCAGCTTATGAATTTGCTCAAGACAGTTACTCAGTGTGTGGCATTAGTTCCTCGATGTGATGATCACTGCTAAGACCTCCTGACGTGGCAGACACCATGGCCAAGGGATGGTGGCTGTCAGGGTTGCAAGTGTGCCTGGCCTGATGCCCTGTGACACACCAGGCAGTCAGTGCTCCCACAGTAAATACAGGCAGCTCTACATGGGCTGCTGCAGCTGCCAGTGCTTGAGAAAGGCTGGGTTAACCTCTCATCAGAGCAGATCCTGTCAGTTCAGCTGAGTGAAGATCCCATCACTGGGAATTCTGTCTGTTCTTGGCTGCTCTAGGTGTCTACTAAAAAGCAGAAGCCATCCTTGAAATCCACGTTGCTGGCAGCACCTCTGTTTGTAGACAAACTCATCCTTCACACACATGGTTCACGTTAGATGCTCTGTTCTCACCTCCTCCTGGGTGGTCCTTCTGTTTCACAGTTTGCTTCTCATGAGTGTGTTGGATGCTCTCACTGTTAATATTAGATTTAGGTAAAGGAGAGTTCATGGGAACAGATAAAAGGCTTATGAACTTCAGCACTGGGAGAGTCACTGCTTTATTCTGAATTCCCTGGTTTTGATTGACCTTAGGGCTTAGGATATTTAGTAAACCAGGAGACTTTCAAGCCTGCTGAATATGATGGCTGGTGCTGCTTTAAAGGGCAGAGTGTATTTTGAAGAGTAAATGTTCTGAGAGCATTTGGGCACTGGCTGCAATGCTGACTAGCCCTGCTACTACCAATTGGTTTCACGTGGTTGAAATAGTGGGCTTCTGTAGGAGGCCAAAGCTGTCCTGCGTGTGTGGCTCTCCAACTCAGCAGTAAAAATGAGAGGAGGTCATTAAGCTTCCAAGAAAACACTGGAAGGTCACTCTGAGGTATCTGTTTTCTGTCTGATGTATCTCCTTTTCCTTATGAGTGATGCTCCAGGCTTCTGTTACAATCAGTTCTCAGACTTCTAAGGTCCCACATCCTGAGGAGCTCTGTGTGTGACCTGCCCCTCTGCCTGTGTTTGCCTGCTAAGCAGAGAGGTTTTCCACAGCAGGTCAGCAGACCTTGCTCCCTCTGAGGGTGGGGAGGCCCTGGCACAGGCTGCACAGAGAAGCTTTGGCCACCCCATCCCTGGAAGTGTTTGAGGCCAGCCTGGATGAGACCTGGTGTCCCTGCCCATGGCAAGGGAGTTGGAACGAGATGGTCTTTAAAATCCTTTCCAACCCAAACCATTCTGTGATTTTATGAGTCTGTGAAAAGTCATCACCCTACAATTTACGCCCTTGAAAGAATATCTAGCCAAGGTTTTACCTTGGTGAGTCATTCTAGCAGTCCTAGTGTCTCATGTAAATGTCAACCTTTACTTAGTGTAACTCTAGATCTTTGTGAAGTGGACAGAATTAGACTCAGCCAAATGAAGAGTCCAAGGACCTTTGCAACCCAACACCAGAATGATTACAAGGTACATACAGATCATGCTGTTGACACAAACCGTAGTGACGACATTCTGGCATTACCTGAATAGTTGACATGGCTGCAGAATTATGCTATATCCAACACTAGGACAAATTTAACACTAGCTAAAGGAAAGTATTAAATCTGCACAGAGCCCTTTTGCCAGGTATTTAGATCATGGAAAACACATTAATCTGTTTTAGGAACAAGACGAGCATCTGCTGGATCTGAAATACACTGCATTGCAGAGAGTGTGTCTAGAGGGGAGGAGTACATTTAAAAATTTACACTTAGAAGTGAGGCAGAGCTAGACTGCAACATCACATTAATGTACCAGTTTGTCTTTTATTTAAAAAGCAGGCTTGAATAGATACACAGGAAAACAACTTTCAATCACTTTGGAAATGATACACTTTGCAAGACATCTGCATGTACCTGATGGTGCTACTCGTTTTTACAGAGGTGTTCAAGCTTTGGGACTGTGTGCTAGACATTTGGGTATCTTGTGGCACTACTCTGAGGGCTTAACAGAGATATGAGTAGGTGTGCAAAGAACAAGGCTCTCCCAATGGCAGTGGGCTGCAGAAAGCTCTGTCTGGAGCTGTATTTCTTCTGTGCCATATGGCCAAACAGGGAAATTGTCACCACTTTGGTAGTGAGCTCTCTAGTTAAAAGTTCCTTAGTGGTGTGAATGTGTGATTAAGTGGCTTCTCTGTTGTTCCTGGGGTGTGAATAATGCAACTTTTGTAGGAAGTGAGAAAGGAGGGATTTTATTTGCTTCTCTTTCTATGCTCCAAGAATCCTGAGAAGATCAGCTGGACTGCAGAAACAGTTGCGATTTGTGGAATGGTTTCTTAAAATCACTGCTCTTCAGGTGGGGAGTGGGGCAGGTTTGCATCAGCTGGGATATTCTGGAAATAATCAAATAGCTGCAAAAGGTTATTTTAGCCATTGATAAGGTATTCACAGAAACTGCAGCATCCCGGTTGGACGTGAAGCCTGCTGAGAGTCTTTCTAAATTGTAGAAATGCAGCTGAGTATGTTTCAAAGACCTCTTTCACTTTTGGCATATTTTCAGAACAGGTAGCACCAAAGAGAACAATTTCAGAGGCTCATTTTCTGTGAATTCAGCTTTTAATGTCTCCCATGAAGCAGGTTGGAGATTTGCATCTCAAAAGTTGTGTCTGGCACTCCTGTGGACATTTCCATACATGTTTGGGAAGGGCAGAAAGGTGTGCTGGCTTTCAAAGACAGGGTCCCTCTGGAATTAGCAAAGACTGTCAAGCATGGAGACCAGCATAGCTGCTGGAATGAGTGTCCTGTGTTTCATGCTTCAAAGACACTGCTAAGTTTAAGTTTGGTTTGTCCATTTTACAGAACAAGTGATGCAAAGAAAAGAGCATCAGCACTCAGAATGTAATGGCACTTGAGCAACAGTAGCCTTAATATAGGAAAGAGCACAGTAGAAAGCTTAATTTTGGAACTACTTAAGGCACATCCCTGATGAGATGGTGAATACACACACCCAGTGTGTGGCTCACGTGGCCGTGAAGCCTGTGGGCTCTTGGTGCAGGTGTGCACCTACCCAGGGTGCTTGTGCTCACAGGCACATGTCCCACTCAAGTGCAGTGTGAAGAGAGGGGGCCTCAATATCTGCCCATTCAAATCTCCTTTTGGTTGCCTGGAAGGTCCCTGGGGGGACAGCAGGGTCCCTGGTGGGGCTCGGGGGCCGCCTAGCGAGAGGGACATGTGGGACATGGCAGGAGGGACAGCCCTTCATCCAGCGGCTGGGAGCAGCTCACACACCAGGCCTGAGGGGGAATTAATTTTATCCCTCCTATTACGTGCCTCTTCTGAGCACAGCTGTTTCTCAGGGCTGGAAAATCCTGGCTTTCCCTCCCCTTATTTGGATAACAGCTGAACTGCCGACAGATATTGGACACTTGAATCAAACTGGAGTTCCTAGAACCAAGTGACTAAATCCCCTTTAAGCACCGACATTGAAAGATGCCTAGAGCTTATTTTAAGAGATGCTAAGCTTCCACTTGAAGTCATCAGGCTCCATACTTGTTAAAGTATATTTGTGTCAAACAGAAATCCTTCTAATTTCCTTCCTTTCTTCCCTATTTAGAAAACCCCAACCCTGCCCCACTTCTTTCCATGCCAGAGCATTACAGAGATGTAGAAGGATTTTGAGCCCAGACTGCCTGACCTGTGAAGCCTGCAGGCCCTGGGATGGAGGCTCTGGTGCCCATGGCTGTCACCTGCAGAGGACATGCAGGTGTGAATACAGGCAATAGCACCTGGGGAGTGTCTGGGCCCCTGCCTGCTGCTCTGTGCTGTATCTTTGGCATTCACATGGCACAGAGGTTGTGGTTGGTGGAAACTGAGGGTCCCTTATGTGAATCCCATGGACCATTCAGTGCCATGGAAAGAATGTTGTTTCAAGAACCTGTAAATGCTATCTCTGCAGTTAGGGTGCTGTAACAAAGCTAGATGAAACCCTTTCCTGAAAGTTGAGAGGGAGCACCCACAGTCTCCCAGTCTCCAGGATTCCTAAGCTGGAATTCCAGAGCTCAGTGTTGGTGCTGGTGCACCAGAGCAGGGCTGGGCTGCACTGTTCAGGTACAGCTCAGAGCCATCCCGAGGAGGGGATCAATCCCATCCCAGCTCTCCCTGTCACTGCACACTGCTGGAGGGTGTTATTCCCATTCCAGCATGGATGCCTGCAGGTAATGGTGAAGCAGAGCCTCGGCCATAATACAGAAACTCATGGTATTTTTTTTTTAAGGTAGAAAATGTGCCATGCACTGTTCGCAGTGAGCGAGCTGACCTCCCCAGCACGGCCCAGGGACAGCTCTGCTGCAGTCAGGGGGAGGATTGGGTTAACAGGGCCAAAGAGGAGGGCAGGAAGCCTGTCCAGCCCCATGCTCCATCGGGGGCACACCTTCCAAGGAGGTGGCTCTCATTGCAGCAGGCTTAGGAGAGGGAATTGTGTGAGCAGTGTGTGTAGCTGTGACTCACAGCTTTGCTATCCAGGGCCCCAAGGATGACTCTGCAGAACGCAGTGAGTTCTGATCTCCACTGGCCCCAGACCACACCTGCTACGTGTGTCTCTCCTTCAGGAAGAAGGAGTTTCTGTGAATAGCACTGCAGGAATTGCAACTGCTGCAGCATCCTGTAGCACACTGTGTCTTTGCTATAGTAGTAATTACCAAAATGGAGAAAGAGCCTTTTCTGTCTCCAAACATCATGATTTTACTTAGCTGATTTCATTTGCATGGGAATAAAAGGAAAGTATGTCCTCAGATGGGAGCACATTCAAATGGGATGTCTCTAGAGTGACAGCAGTAGCTACGTTGCACTCAGATGCAAATAGGAATGTGGGGTAGTTTTTGCAGAGCCTGCATAACATTTTTCTCCAAAGTGCTATGCAAAGCAGCACGTGCCTGCTGTAGCTTCTGTCATCTCCTGTCACACAGGTGTGCCTCAAGTGGTTACTGACTGGTGGCTTCTGCCATCTAAACCTGAAATCATCAAAGCTGGCAGATCCAGAGATGAGCCAGAGCTCCTGAGCCTGCTGAAATGTCAGCTCTCCTGTCCCAGTGAGGCTCCTGAGCTGCTCATGCTGCTGCTGCAGGATGCAGGAGGCTGCAGTGAAGGGCAGGGGAGTGACAGTCCTGCTCCATGGGAGCTGCTCCCAGGCAGTGCCCCAGGCAGGGGAGCTGTGCACATAACCCTTCAGTCACCATCACCTCACATCTGTGCCCTGGGTGAATTCTGGCCTGGAGACCTTGTTCAGCTCCATCAGCACTGCTGACCCCTGAGACAGGCAGTGCCAGCCCTTCCACAAGCTCAGCGAAGTCAGTGGGTGAGATCTGAAAAGCACAATTGAACAGGAGCCCCCTGGAGCCTGTGTGCTCTGAGGAGTGCTATTTAAAGCTCTCTCGTCTCTTGTTTCCCTGACATGCCAGGAGATGTTTTTAGCTCACTGGTCAGAGAATTGTCTGTCTGGGCTGCTGAGAGGTGGTGCCCGTGTCCCCATGGTGGTGGTGCCAGGCTCTGGCCAGAGGTGCCTTCCTGGAGGCACACACCAGTGTTGGGGCTCCCCCAGGAGCTGGGGGGATTTGTGCTGAGCATGTGAACCACAGGAGCAACTGCTGGGCATCAGAGATGTGTAAACCTGGCTCCCTCCATGCCACATGTGCAGTGCTGTGGGCTGGGCAGCCTGGCAGTGGGGAGGAGAGCACCTGGAGGATGGGGTCTCTGGCCAGCTCCTGCCCAAGCTGGGGCAAAGCTCTTCCCTCTGCTCTTCTTAGCAGCAGAGTAACCTCAAGCACCTTTCAGATAGTGCTAGAGCAGGCTGTTGGTGCTGTGGTCTGAGGGTGGCAGAGAGGGAGCAGGGGGTGCAGCTGGGGCAGTGATGCCAACACGAGGAGGGTATTTTCCATAATTTTTCCTTTGCACGGGCCTTGCAGAGGCTGGAGGGCTACTGTGCAGTGGGGCAGAGCTGGGGTCTCTTAAATACTTGTTCTCAGGTCCTATCCCTGATTTCTTCACCAAAGAAGCTGGGCAGCTTCAGCATCTAAAAGAGAATTTGAGTCTACACCACGAGCTCTGATTCAGCAGCAGGGCTCATGGTAATCATCCAAAACTGCTGAGATGCACCATATAACCAAGTCAGGAAGAACAGCCTGCTGCATGTGCTGCAGCATCACCACAAAACTCAAAGCAGAGACCTACCTCTTGCACTGTAAAATGTGGTAAAGAAAACAATTCCTGTCTGGAAGCTTTTACACAGAGAATAAATTATACATTTAAAAAGTGAAAACAATCAGGATATGGCTAAGCACTGTAGTTTGGAAGCCTGTGTGTAGAACTAAGGTGTAGACTATGAAGCAGTTAAAAGTGCCAATTCCCCAAACCATCGTTGTTCAAATTGCCTAAATTAACCTGTCACTGTACAGTCAAAGGCAGCTTTTTATAGGGAAATAACTTTACAAACCCCAAGCCACTTCACAGAAAATCAAGCTGGCAGAAAGCATTGCATAAAATTAAATAACTTGCAGAGATGTTTCTTGAATGAAAAATGAGTTCTAATGGTTATTATTTGTGCCCAGCAGGCATCAAGGCTGCCATCCAAGCTCTCCCACACACCTGTGACAGTGCCACGTGCCACACCCCGTGTCCATGGAGGAGGAAAGGTTGGTTTCAATGAATGCTGTGGCATTTGGGCTCCCACAGCCTCCCTGTGCCCAGCAGGTGCCAGGCACTGACTGTTCACAGCCAGGAGCCCATGCCCAGTGGCTGCACAGCCAAAACCCTCCCAGAAATAGGATCAGGCTAATTTTAACTCCATGGACAGCATTTGATATGGAAGCAGCTGGTGTCATCCAAAACTCTGGGCCTGTCGAGCAGCCCAAGTGCATCCCTAGAGCAAATATGTTCATTTCCACCCAAAGGCCATTAGGAAGCCAGGCCTGATTTTAGCTTGCACTTGACTCATTATAAATCAGAGCTGTACATTTGTAACTATAGACAAACAGTGCCTAAACTCTTAGATTTTAATGCCATAGAAAAGTGAGGCATGTCTTATCTATTTCTCTCACCCTGTAATCCATTGCATTGCTAGTATGTTTCACCTGTTTCTGTTTGCAGCTGGTGAAAAGGTTTTCTGGTCATACTCCCTGTGCTCCCCTCTTGTGAAAAGGTGTTCTACAGTGAAAAGTTGATTTGCTAAACATCATGCTAATTGCCAAGAGCACATCTAGGCAGTGATCTCAGTGTGTACTTGGATTATCTCCTTTTTGGCAGCTAAGACAAACTTCCTGGGTAGAAAACCCCTAACAACACAGAAGGGCTTTAATTTTTTACCTTCTGGAGAGTGGCAGAGGTAGAATATGTGCCAAACTTCAGCTCAAGTGTCCCACAAGCAATTAATATTGCTTAATTATTGGAAAGTCCCTCAAAACCAAAAATGCCTAATTTAATGTGTACCCAGCTGTACTGGAAAGTTGTCACAAGTACAGCCATGTCAGGGTGGCTTTGAACTCCAGCTTGTGCTGCAGGCCTGGCACCCAGCAAGGGGCTGTCCACTGCCCCTTTGGAAATTTGTGCAATTTTTGGAAATTAGGAAATGGCAGTAGAAAGTCACGTGTGCAGTGCGAGGCACAGGAAAGCCAGGGCTTTGTGTCTGCTTGCCCTCCCTGCTAAAAATAAAAAGTTTGCTTCTGCTTAGAGAGCTGGTCAGTAAATGAGTTTAAAATGTTATAGGTTAAATTAGCAGCAGAGGTAGAGGTGAGTTACAGCTCTTGTTAATAGTATTTGTGGGAAGTGGACAAAGTTCCTCTCTCAGGCAGTGAAGACACACCGCTCAATTTTCTTGCTACCTTTTGCAACAACAGTGAGGAATTCCTCTAGGAGATAACAGTGTTATGGACAAAGTTCTTGGATACCCCAAACCTACAGCTGAAAAGAAAAACATGAAAAGGAAGATACTCAGGCAACAAAGGGAATTAAGTTCCTTTCAGGAGGCAGGTCCTGCCCTCAAGTTTGCTTCACACCCTGATGTGCTGAGAAAATACTTGATCCTCCACGATTTGTCCTTTGGAGCTGGGAGGCTCCACGCTCCCATCCACACTTGGCCATTCTCACAACCTCTGGATTAAGCCTACAGATGATGGGCCAGGTGTTAATTGTGCCATAGGGCCTGGGCTGTGGCTCCTGCCCTGCTGGGCCAGGAGGGGAGGGCACTGTCCAGCCTGAGGTCACCCTCTGCTGCTGCCCTGCTGCAGAGGCACAGTCAGGCTGTCCTTCCTCCTTGGCTGTGGCACAGGGACAGCCAGGGCTGTGTTCTGGTGGCACAGTGCTGGACAGTGAACTTCTGTGGCTGTAAATGATGTGCTGTCAGAGAATCAGAGCAGCCTGTGCTGCTGCAAGGTGGAGCACAGGGTGAAAGACTAAATCCAAACCCCAGGGCTGTGATTCTGGTACTGCATTACCTACAGCTCTCAGTGCTGTGAAAACACACCCACTGAGAAGTTGTATTATAATTTCTGGCCATTTTATTCCCTGTAGCACCTCTACATCTTTTCTCTTTCCCCTGCCCACGAGCCATGTTTAGGAGCAGGCTTTGGAGCCCAGTGGGTGCTCTGCTGCGCAACCCAGCCCACATCACAGCTGAGGTCTTGGGGACCATTTCTCTTCTCTCAGCCCAGGACAGTAAATGAGGCACTGGTGGACTGGCTGCTTGCAGAGTACCTCAGGAATGAACTGAGACGTTCAGGGGGGCAGAGCTTGTCATGGCTTCACCCCTTGTACCCATGCTGGCATGCCCTGGCTGGCAGTGGAGTCCTCTCCTGCTTTGGAAAGCACAATGTTCCTGTGTGCAAGGGTAAGAGATGCCCATGCAGGCAGCAGGACCGAGCCAGGGATGCTGTGGGTGTGGAGCTCCTGGTTTGCCAGGATGCTCAAATGACCACCCTTGATGAGCAGAGGTAAGGTAAAGGTAAGAGCAGAGCTTGGTGTGCCAGCAAGGGGAATGCTGCTCTCTGAAAAGGAAAATCATATCCCTGTCTCTACTCCCCACCTCAGAAAAGCCCCAAACATCCCAAGAACATGGTTAATATGCTAGAAATTAAAGTATTACTTACCTCTATAAGCCATCAGTTTGGTCTTGGGGCTCTTGCTGCCAGCAGTTTGTGTCAGTGCTGAGTCTTGAAGTGGAAAGTCTCCTCTCCAGCAGCTCCCCTCTGAGGTCTGGAGGCTGTCTGGGGTGGTGGGTTACATTTCTAATGTTCAGATCCCTGCTTGTGAGTGATGGCATGGCGGGAATGTCAGCTGTATGGGAATAAACTGCAGCAATTTATTCCCTCCAGCCTGTTTGAAAGTCAACAGAGTGGCACCATTAGCTGGAACAAAACAGGTCCAGTGTTGTGAGATACAAGGGTGGCCAGGAGAGGATAATTATTTGCTTATAATTTGAAATGTTAATAGCCCTGAGTGCTGGAAATATGCCAGCTCAGGTCGATTGTAGCTCTCTACATTGAAAGAGAAGTGTAGAAAAACTTCATTAGAAGCAGGACTCTCTTATACAGATCTGGAATGTAAAGAATTTCCTATTCACTTGGGATATAAAGAAAACCTGAGCTTCTTCCCAGATGCTGAGGAATGCAGGGAGATATCTTGGTGGAGCCAGGATATGTCTAGCTGGCTTGAGCAGCCTGATGTAGCCAGCCTTCAGACCTGGTAGTGTAAAGCTTGTGGGAGCTGAAGGGATGTTGTGATGATGGCAGAGGTGCCATTATACACCTCCATTTCACACAAGCTGCACTAATCAGTGAGGTGTGGTGGGGAGGGAGCAGCAGCATCTCTGAAGTGGAGGGTTGTGTCCATGCCAGTGCCACTGCAGTGACACTGCAGTCACTGTCCATGCCAGTGTCACTGCAGCAGGTGTGTGGGGGGCTCCTGTGCCCCCAAACCCTTGGAGGAATTGCTTTGTGTGGATGCACAAAGGGCAGGATCCCCAGACAAAGCTGCCCATTGCTCTGCAAGTGTCTGTAAATAAATTGGCTCTTGCCTGCCCCCACAGCAGTGCCCTTCCTTGGCTGGGCTGGGGTTATCCTGTTCAGGCTTGGCTTGGTCAGCCTTCATCAGTTTTGTGGCTGTGGAAATAACCCAGCTGCTTTGCAGAACCCTGCCCAGCAGTGTGAGGTACTGAATAATTAGTTACCTTGTGTGGGATTCCCCAGATTCCCAGTTTGAAAATATGACTTATAGTTTGCTTTCCTGCAAGCACAAGCTCTCAAATTTTTCCTGTTGCCTTCCTGCTTTATTCATACTGAGTCCCAGAAGCTGTGTGAGAAGGTATAAACTACTTTTGGCTAAAACATCTCTCCTGGCACTGTTATTAAAGGCTGGTTCTACATTTTTTGTTTCACTGCAAATTGTATCAAGACCATTTGGGCTCGAGGATGGGATGGATCCTGCCCTCCAGCACAGGCAATGGTGTAGGGATGCTCTCCCCTTCTCCTGGAAATTCTGCCACAAATCAATGGGATTTACTTGGATCCCCTCACTGGACAATCCAGCTGGAGGAATTTAAACTATTATTCACCTCTTGAGGGCGTAATTCCCAGATGGACTTTTGAAGCTTTTTGCATGCAGGGTGGTGGGAAGAGACTGGCTATTCCAGCCATCTTAAACCCTTCCCAAAATGGAAAAGCAGCAGGTGCAAAGGCCACAAATGCTGGGGCCCTCCTTCCTGAATTGCTTTGTCAAGGGCCTCTGAAGTGACACTTCAATTTATACATCAAATTCTGAGGCAGACATTTAGGGATTTTTTTTTAATTTTTAAATTTTTTCCAGAGAGATTTCTGAATGAGGAGTGCAGGTAACAAAAATCTTCTTGTGGAGATGAAGGGATGTGCCCTGTGGAGAAACTGGGTATCTTCAGTGGCAAGGTGGTGTCTGGGGTAGTTTAGACAGAAAAAATTGATTTAATTCTGACTGTTGTATTCAGAGTTCAGGCAGAAACTTCTAACTTCCTGAGGAAACCCAGCACATCTTCCCACTCTTGTGTGAAGAAGCTGGGCATGAGTGGTGTTTGTGTCACAAGGGAGCTTGGGACAGGGAGGGAGCTTGGCAGTGCTATGAATTTCGGGAGAGAGGAGCTCCAGGTAGGCTGGGAGGTGCCAGCAGGTGTTTCCCAAAGAGCTCCCAGGGTTACCTGTGGCAGTGACAGGCTGGCTGGGCTGGTTACTGGAAGGGAGGATGCTGAGCAGGGCTGTGCCAGGACAGCTCCTGCCCATTGCTGGGGACAGCCAGGGCTCTTCCTCCAGGAGAGCCTCAGACAGGGCAGAGAACGTGGCTGCAAGTTGAACATCACCATTTGTGAGCAGAGGAAGACTCTGGGAGGTTTCAGTCACATGGAGGTGTCATTGCCAGAGGATGTCACAGCCTGGCTGATGTCCCAAGGCAGCACAGGGGCTGTGAGTGGGTCCTGGGGGTCTCCCCAGGCCTCCCCTCCTCTCTTCCCACACTGGGGACTCCATGTGGGTGGTAAACTCTGGTAGACTCTGCAGGTTTGGCTGGTTACACTTCGTCAAACCTGTCTGAAACTGGACTCACCAATAGACTCAGCCAAGTGTGATTAAACTGAACCAAGTCTGAGACTAGCACTGGCTGGGCTGCCTTCATCTCTAACCCCAAATTTGGGCTGGAACAGTTCCTCTGGCTTCAGAGGAGCAGTGCAGGTTTATGTGAGGGCTGTGTTTGGGCAGCAGGGACTCATTTGACCTTTCTCCTGACAGTGCTGTTCCATTTAAGATCTGATGTTCTCAGTGAGCCAAACAGTTCAGTAGCTTTAGCCTAGGTGCTTATCGTGGGCATCTTGTAAATTCAGATTATGTCTGACCACATTAGCCAAATACTCTTCTAAATCATGCTGGTGCATATTTGTAGACTTCAAGGGGATTGAGCAAGTGTGGTGGCAAAGGACTGCAGACGAGCATGAGCAATTTGGAACTTTGTTACTACATAAAGAGGTGGCATTGCTGGCAGATATCCTCAGTCAGCTGTCAGTATTAACTTCTGAAAGCAACTTAGCAGAGGTGCCTGCTTGCTCTGCACATGCTGAATCCCAGGAACAATGTTTTAGCAGGGAGACTGGCTAGGCTCAGATTAAAGTTCTCACAGAGTGTTGCAATAAAGACATTACTGGATGCTGCCTCAAGGCACTGCTTTGTTGGGTGCTCTTACAGCTCTTTTAGTGCTGCTTTCTGGCAGCATTCCCTGGGGTTTAATTTCAGGTATTTTGATGTATCTAATGTATTTTCCGCTGTAATTTAAGCCTGTGGCAGTCTGGGCTATACAGACTTGTCTATAGGCAGTTTGAGGAGTGGTGAACATTGTTGGATGCTTGCCAGCCCTGGGTAGGACACTTGCCCTGGTATCTATGGAGCCTGTACTGATGTGTCCCCCAGCTGGGTCCTCTGCAGGCTGCACCAAGACACAGCTCTGCAAAACATGTCAGAGTTTTATGTGAGTTCCCTCTGGGGATGTGGGTCTAGGTTTTGCAGCTATTTCCAGAGAGGAATCTTTTATCCTGGCCTTTCCCTAAGCACCCCACTCGCTAAGGCAGACAGGATCGCGCTCACCGCGATCCCTCATTCCATTTCCCGTCATGACAGTGGTTCCTACAGCTGGCTTTTCCCCTGGGTGCTTAGGAGATGGAGTTGAATTATTGAGGCAGAGAGAATGGCTCCAAGCAGAGACTTTTCCCCTGGGCTGCTCAGCCGGGGATGGCCAGGACACGTGCAGAGCGGGGATGGCCGGCGCTCGCTCGCTGTTTTTAGCTCTGGCAGGAGCTCCCTCAGCGTGCTCAGGATGCCATCCCAACAGCTGCAGCTCTCTTGATGGACACACAAGCACCTCTGGCCCTCCAGTTTGCAGGTTTTCATAACCATAAACAAGGACATTTAAAAGTTATATTGCCTGTGCTCTGGCAGGAATATTCCTCCTGACTCCTGTGTAGGGCACAGCACCTTTTATCAGCATTTAGGGAGTGGCAGGTGCAGGAAGAGGCATGGAAGTTGGTGGGAAGCCTGTTTTCTGGCTAGACAGCAGGCTTAAGTGCTTAAGGCAGAGCCCAATTGTCAGTATAAATAGCTCACTGTAAAGACAGTGAAAATGATTCTCATACAAAACAGCTGAATTGGGACCAGCAAAATAATATCCCTTGTGAAACTCACACCAATGTCTAGAGACCTGCTGTCTGTGTCAGGTCGGGTGCAAACTGAGTATCTTGGAAAAGCAGTTTTTTAGGTGGGGATTGTGAGCCTCTGCAAGTGCCTTCAGTGAAGGACCTGGATCAGAGCAGGCTGGGATTCTCTATAGTCTTATATATGGAGATGGTTTTGTTTGTCCTAAATAGGACATAATTTTTGGGAAACCAGCATGGTGCTCTTCTCCTTGGGACTGCTGGATTTTTGAGCTGCAGGAGTTAAACTCCTGGCTGAGGAGCTAAAAGTAACTGACTAAGCTAAAGCTAAAAATAATTTCACCCTAAAAGTAAGTGTCTACCTCTGTTTCTATCCCGTTCTTTGCTTCTAGAAGGGCATTGTGTCCAATTTCATGCAGCATCAAAGACTGTGTCAGCAAGGATTTGCTTGTGATTTTTCCCATGTAAATAAATTTTGCCTAAAACTTCGTTTATCCCTAAATTGCCACAGAAGACCCTCAAGCATCTGAAGGATTTTCATTTATGCCAGACATGAATTTGTCAAGTCTTAACCTTTTGTGCTGCTGTTCCTGATGTGCCTGTGGCTGCCAGAACGGCAGATGGCACCAGCACCCTGTGCTGCTCACAAAGCTCAGGCACCTCAGCACAGCCTCGGCTGTGACCAAGCTGCTGAGACGGGACAGGGAATTTAAGCTCTAAAATCCAGCTCATGGCAGGGGTGGGGTTTGTTTGTTTGTTTGTTTGTTTGTGTTTTTCCTTGTTGTTTTGGTTTTGGGTTGTGGGGGTTTGTTTTGTTTTTTGTTTTTTTTTTTTAATCTAGGCATCTTCATAGGCAGCTGGAGACTGTAGTTTTACCTGTAATTCCCCTTCCCCTCGTGGGTGCCTCACTGCAGTGGTTTGAGTGGTTTGCAGCCGAACAAAGAAACAAAAGATTTGATTTCTGCTGGGTGTGACAGAGCTCCTTGCTGCCCAGGTGGGCAGAGAGCAGCCACCCTCAGGGGCTGGCACAGAAGGCAGCCTGGTGGAGCTGCAGGCTGGGAAGAGCTGCTCTGTCAGCTGCCCTGGCCAGGACCATGCCTGAGTGCATGATATCACAGACCAGGAGCTGCAGCCCCTGTCTGCAGCTGGCCCAGCAGTCTGACAAGTCCTCAATTCTTAGCCTGAGAAGCTTCAGCACTGGCAGCTCTCCACAGCAGAGCCTGGACACGAAATTCAGCACTCAGCAGGTACAGCAAGGGAAAGGAGTGGAAAACAAAGTCAGGAGATGAAATTCAGGAGGAAAGGACGGAAGAGATTGCATTCATTAATTGTGATGTTGAATTGCTCTTCACTTGTGTGTGGTTACAGGAGAGTGGCAAAAATCTGAGCACAGCCCTGGTTTGTTGTCTAACAAACAGATCTGTACATGTGCTTTACCTGGGGGGAGCTTATGGCACTAGTAGTGAAAGCTTTTAAATTGTCAGGTCAAATCTGCCCAAGCGGGGTTGTTGAGGCTGTGTGGCCTGGTTTTGTAGCTGGTTCTTGCCTCTCCCTGAGTGCTTTTCCAAAGCCATGGACACTGTCTTGAGTTTCTCCTTGTTGTCTTTCTGTGCATCTCTCATTGTGACTTCATGTGTGACCTTCCCTGTGGCCTTGCTCCTGAGCTGTGTAAATATCTGAGCTGCAGATGCTGTGGGCTGGTCCCTGGGGGCTTGGTCCTCCCATGGGCTGTGGGCACCATCCTGGATCCCAGAGGAGCAGCTCTGCCCTGAGCACATGAGGGAAGGAGAGTGTTTGCAGCAGCACATGGGGGAGAAGATTGATCTTCTGAGGGATTTGAATACCCAAGTCCATTAGAGTTCCCTGGGAAATAACTCAGATTCATGCTGGCATACCTTGGAAATAATTTTAAATTAAGCACCAAAACCCAATGCATTGCAAGACTCACAGCATGTAATTCTGAACCCATTAGGAGATTTGTGCTAATTTTGAAAATAAGCTTCCTATTTTAAATATTGCTTTGAATGTATTTTGAACTTGAATATTTGGCAGAAGGGGAGCAATTAAATCAAAGGAAAGATTATATTGTGTTACTTTAATTGTGATGGATTGAGTCATTTGCTGAAGGAAAATATCTACAAAGCATGTCTAAGTGCAAAAGCAAAACTGAAAACTGGTCTTGGCTGTTCTCTTCCCTGTGATGAATATATATTTATGTAATGCATTCCTTCTCATGTCTTGATAACACCAGGGGCCCACAGTGCACGAATTAACTCCACTGAGAACTGCAGTGAGATTGTCTCTGAGCCTGTGTAAGCACGAGGTATCAACATTTAGGTCCTGCATGTATTCATTTATACTTTATGGTTTTAAAGCTACATAAAGGAGAGGAGGAACATCCCTGACAGGATGTATTGCACCAATATCTGGTGTCATTTGGGGTCCAGAAGACTGTCACCATGGCTGTTGCCAGTGCTTGCTTCTGCTGCCTGTGCCATAGGCTGAGAAGTAAAGGTTGTGGCATGTGGGATTTTGTGAGAGCCCTACATCAGGCAGTGGGTTCCTCTTCAGGAGGAGCTGGTGAGCCCTGCCTGATTTCTACCATCAGAAAATTAGGCAACAAGTGGTAGATAAGTGATGATTTTATTAAAACCATCCTTTTTGGAGGTTTAAATTAAATCTAGTTATCAATCTATACAGCAGACTGTAGTTTTTGTGGCTTGTGTTTGCCTGGAGGTGTATTTGGTGGGTGCTGGGCACTGAGTGCCCCCAATCCCAGCAACAGTCAGCTGTGAGTGCTGGACACCTTGAGGGACCAGCAGGGATGGGAAGGAGCACGGGAAGGAGCACAGGAAGCTCAGAGGCTGTGAGATCTGGCTGGTGCCACCATCCCATGGTGAGATCCCTTCAGGGTGCATCATCTGTCCCTGAGCCATTCCCATCCCTATTTCAGCCCACAGGCTGCTGGCAGCTGCTGTCATTAGAGCTTCCAGCTCGAGCAGAGATGGTGCTAAATGCTGCTGGAGACAGGGAATGGCTTGGGCCAAGCTGGGAGGAGTTTTGTCCAGCAAGGGATGTCTTGTCATGAAAGAATCGTATGTGCAAAGGTACAGCAACTGCTTTTGCTTCTAATTAATCTGCACCTCTGGAGCTCCTGGGGTTATGGGAACAGAGCTGCAATACAGGTTTTTTAATCTGTGTGCTGTGATAATAAAGCCATTAGTATTTGAGGATGGTGTTGGCTGTTAACTGTCCCTCTCTGACCCTTCCTTGGTTAATGAAAATAGCAGTTGGATAAAAATGCAAAGATTTTGAGTTGCAAAAATGTGTGTTTGTACCACTAATCACTTGAAAAATCAATCTCCAGACCTTCATTTGTTAAGAGCAGCTGATTAGCTGCTCTCTGTGCTTTTTCCCTTTTAATAAAACCCCTGAGTCGAACAACAGAAGGACTATAATTAAGGAGCAGTTTTTCCCTTTCTGTGTGATATTCCATCAAATGTTAGCCAGCAGGCAGCTGGCACACACAGGACAGAAATGCCTTTGCCTTGTTGGTGCAAGGCCAGGCTTCACCTGTGAGAGGGAGATGGGGCTTTGCTCCTCTCTGCACAGGCATTGACAAAATGGGACGGGATTGTGGTTGTGCTGGATTTGGCAGCACTCTCTGTCCCTTGCTCAGCTGCCCTGGTTGGGGATGCTCTTCCTTTGCCAGCAAACTGTGCCTTGGAGGTGACAAAAGGAGCCACAGCAGACCCAGGCTCTTGGTTTCCATGTGCTTCTTTCTCAAGGGCCCCAGGTTAGATGATGATGATGATGACACAAAGATCTTTTGACACAGTAAAAGATAACTGTAAAGTTAATACTCTGTCCCTCCTGTGTTTTACCCTGGAGAGCAATGGCTTTGAATAAGAAAGAATAATTCTGAAGTCTAGAGAGATTCACAAAAATTGTAAAGATTTGTGCTTCTCTTAAATGACTTCCCTGCTCAAAGGTGCACAGTACAATTTGTCTAGCCAGGCTGTAGGTAAAAAAGGGGCTCAGTGAACAAAGCTGAGGGCTTTGTCTGTTTTCTGACTGGTACCTTCTGGTTTCTAAATCGTCACATATCAGCCATCTGGCAACAAGAAGGTTTTTAGTACAAAAAATTAATTAGATAGAACCTAAGCATAATTCTGCCTTGATTTTCTGCAACACAAGAATAGTTTGTACCCATAAAAGACTAGCAGGAAATACGGTGATGAAATAACCACTCCTCTTAAATTTTTGTTGATTTGCTTCTTTTTCAAAAAAAGTGAACAATTGTCCCAGCTGAAGATCTGCCTTGTGCAAGTTTTTGCTGTGTTGTCTAGGCTGCCCAGCCCAGCCTGTACTACAGGTGTGCCCACCACAGCTGCTGCCTTGGCCAAACAAGGATGGCAGATAATGACAGATTGTGCCATAATGGGTTTATGATGTGGACAAGTAGTTATTATGGACTGAAGCAACTCCACAAGCCTTGTGACTGAGGCTCCAGAGATAACAAGACAAAATGTTAATACAATAAAAGAGAGAGATGGGGAGAGACTTTTGGTTATTTTTCTTCCTTCTTTTCAAAACTGAGCCAAGGAAAAAATCTGATTGTTTTATAAATTCAGGCTTTTCATATTTACATTGAGGCCACTAGGAGAAAAAAACATGGAAATTTCAGCTTTACTCATAGAATAGTGAGCATGATGTGGAACTCAGCAGAGAGCTCAGGCAGCTCATGGACAAAACTGGTCTGGATTCTCTTAGGGTTTTGTCTAAATGCAGCTGTATAAATTCATTGATTCAATCTGCACACTGTCTATAGGAGTGTTGGTGTAAGGTGTGGAAATTTGGCAAACAGAGGTCTGGGTTTCTTGGGAAGAAGGGCTGAGACAGGGCTGGTGCAGGAAGTGCTGCAGGAACTCCAGGAACAGGCAGGAGGGGACTGCTGGCTCTCACAGCACTGCTGGGAGTCAAAGCAGAATAAGTAAACCTGGGCAAGGATCTAGAGCTGGCTTTGTCCTGACCTTTTGTTACACTTAAAATGAGGGAGCTGATCTGAAAACGTGTATTCCTTGTGATAGCCAAAACCTTCACATTTTGGAAGTATTTAAAGAGCAAAATTTGTGCATGGGAAAAGGTGTCTGACCACGTTGGCAGGACAGTGATTTCCCTAGGAAGGTCTAAGCTGATGTTGAGCTAGAGATCACAAGGATGTTGATCCAAACTTCCAGCTGATGCAGCTGTGCTGGCCCAGCCCCAGTGCCAGGGGTACAGCCAGGCTGGGAGCGTGGATGTGGAGTTTGCTAAACCTGTTGGTGGAAGTGGTGAGGTGAGAGTGGGAGGGAAACTTCCTTGGCTGATGTGTGCCTCACCTCTGCAGAGGTGAAAAAGGTGGAAAATGTCTTTTGAGGAATTCCTGTGCAGCTGCTGTACTGCAGGCCCAGTGTTTCTTGAGTGTCTCAGATGTGCTGTGGGAAGCACAGTGCTGCCAAAATCTCTGGGAAGGAAAAGGATGAGTCTGGTATTTGGTAGTTTGGTGTGCAGGGATTCTGCTGCTAGAAATCCCATGACTTGCTTAATGGTGCCAAAATCTGACCTTTGATTTCTCATGCTTTGTAGTAGTTCTTTTTTAATTTAAAAATTACCTAAGTGAATGGAAACAACTTTTTCGTCTATACATGATGGCTGCCAAAAGTTCCAGAGTGTGTTGCTGTGGGATTTATTATTGGATTTTGTGGTTTTTGGGTTTTTGTTGTTGTGGTTTTGGTTTTGTTTTTTTTTTTTTTTTGGTGGGTTTGGTTGAGTTTTTTGTTGTTGTGGGTTTTTTTTTTTGGTTTAGTTTGTTTGGTTGGTTTTGGGGGTTTTTTGATTTTTTTGGGGGGGGCTGTTTGTTTGTTCTTGTTTGTGTTTTTTGTTTGTTTTGTTTTTGTTTTTTGCTTGCTTTGTTTTACCCCTGCAAATCAAGCCTTCAACTTTCACTGTCCTGATTGGTAAACCTGAATTACAGGTTGTAAAATCCTGGTGCTGCATCCTTGCATCGTGTAGATGTTCTTGCTGAATCCTGTGAGAAATATTATCTCTATTCTTTCCCTGTAAGTAAGGGACTGGTAGAGAGAAGGAGGGAAAGGGAAACTGAAAATCCACATAGAGCAAGCTGAGCACTGGAGGATTTTAGAAATGGGTGATGAGCTTTGAGACAGGAGAAATCCATTTCCCATAAGTATTTTGTAAACTCAGCCTGGGAGACACCTTCCTCTCTCTGTAACCATCCCAGATAATAACACATTTCCTATCCTGGCACTGAAGTGGCTCATTTTTGATGTACTCAGTGCACTGAAGTCAGTGCTATGTGAGCTAGATTTCTGTCTTGGCTGCAGTTGGGGACATTTAAGAAGGCTTGTCACTGTGTGAAGGAGAAATCCATTGTACCTCTGTCACCCCCTGGGAATTCTGGAGCCTTTCAAGGCTTTTTGATTAGGACTGCAAAGTGTTCATTTTTGCAGGAGGATGACTGCTGAGATGTTAAAACTAGACAGGAGATGAACCTAAATGCTGAACAGTAGGATAAAAAGAATGGGTTTTATACAGCCCAAATAATTTGATTTGAAAGGATTATTTGGTCTACCAAAAATCCTTTAGAACAATTTATCTAGAAATTAATGCTTGTAGGTGAACTGTTATTTTATTTTTAGTGTTGCCTAAAGCTGACACTGGGATGTGGGCAACTTTTGATAAGAGGAGTTGTCAGTACCTGGCTTTCCACCTGACTTTATGTGGAAACTGTGCCCAGAGGGCTGGCCTGGGGTGGTGGGCACAGGGCTGGCCAGGTCTGTCTGTGCTGCAGAACTGGCACCTTGTGCTGAGGCTGGGTGTTGGGTAAGTGGTAGAATGAGGTTTTCAAGGAGTGAAGGACTCATTTCATTGCCTAGAGTATAAGTTAGCCTTCTTTCCATCTGGTTAAATAATGTCAGAGCCAAAGCAAATTTAAATCCAGACACACAGGTTTGCAAGAAGAGCAAGAGAGAAAGCAAAGTGGGTAAAAGTAGATCTAAGGAGCTGGGTAAAGGAAGAGCAGGGTGTGTGAACCTGGACTATGATGGCTGCATAGCACAATGCTGATTCAACTACCTGCAAAAAAAGGTTTATGGTGCACTGAGCAGACATCTTGGCATCAAAACATTATTTATAAATCCATCACCATTCCAATAGTGTTGGAAGCCAGAAATAGCCCAGGCATAGCAGGAGCACCATATGGTGAGCAGGGACCCCTCCAAGACAGGGCTGGGGCTGGGGCCAGGCTGTGTGCTGTGTTCAGGAGATCTCATTTCAGTGCTGAGCACCGAGGTTTCAGCTTTTAGAGCAAACACGGTGCTAATCTGATTGTTAAAGGTGGCATGTGAGTAATGCCTGCCTCAGGGACCAGCCTGATTGCTCTCAAGGTAAAGCAAATGAAGTCAGTATAAAAGGTTGATAGATATTCATGAAGATCAAATTTGACAAGCATCCTCTAGATATATTTAATATAAAATGCAGATGGCAGTAATTTGCAGGATCTCTGGATTTTGATCATCTAAGGTGGTTTTGCTGGTGTCTGTTTCTCTATCTGTACCATATACTGAAATATTAACTTCCAAACCCATCAGGATCCCACAGATGAAGTGGGCAAGAAAAGGAATTTCTATTGATTTCAGCCCTGCTTTGGTCTGTTGCATGGGAAAAAAAAAGGAAAACCTAATTATGTTTTTGCTTGCACATCTGCCCAGACATACCAGGCTCATGCCTCCTCCATCAGCAGCTCCACATCACATCTGCCTTCATGCTGGCAGCTGAAGTGGCCTTCACTGGGACAATTTGGTTTTTCTGAAAGACTTCAGCTCCCAGTTTGTCAGCAACATGAACTGGGACAGAGAAGAAAATAATCCTTCAGAGTGGGGAGATTCTGAACTGGAGCAGCACCAAAGATCCCGGTGAGGTTGGTGGTGGCTCAGTGACACTCACCCAGGAGCAGCATTCTGGTGAAGTTTTAATTAGGTGAATTTATGATTATACTTCTGAAAAAGCATTTTATATTACTGAGCATGGGGGGTTAGATTAGATGATATCAAGAGGCCCCTTCACATCCTCAATAGCTCAGTCTTCTGCATATTTTTAAATTCTACTTAATTGTTAAACTAGCAGCTGACTTTTTTTAGCTTTTCCAAGAAAACAAGAAGCAGCTATTATTTCTTAGCAGCAGATGTACAGTAACCCTTGATTAAATTAATTTGACTGTTCATAGTTTTTCTTTATTCATAATTTGTTTGTGTTCATAACTTGCTGTTGCTATTCTCGGATACTTTTTGTACAGCTGCTGCAGATCCCCTCCATGCAGAAACACGCTGAAAGTAATTTAACACTCACCTCAGCCTTTTAACATGGCTTGAGTACTCCTAAAATCTTAATACGCTGTGTATTTTTCTTTAGAAAGAGGCAAGAGCTCAAAGCAAAAGCTAATCAACTCTGTAAATTGGTAAGTCAGCAAAGTAAATTATGCTAACAAAAAACCCCCAGCCTTTTCCCTTGAAATATTTGATTTTTGTGTATGTCAATGAATAAAGATGTGAAGTTTAACAGGATACTTGAACTTTCATGATTGTTGGGTTTTTCTTGCATAATGCCCTCAGTATGTCTGTGTCTGGTCTGTTTGCATGATGGGGATGGGAAGAAAGAAAGTTTTTGTTATCATTCATCAAAGGCTTTCTTTTTAAATTTAGTGTCAGAGCTTGGGTTTCCTGGAACACCAAGCAGTAATTATCTCCCTGTGTTTGTTGACCTTTCAGTCAACTCAGATTTTGCTTTTGGATTCAATGCTAATTCTGTGGCAAATTTTTAAAGAAGTCTCAAGTTCATCTTTAATTAGAAGCCAGGAATCTTGTTCCCAGTCAGTCACAGGACTTCCCTTCCTTCAGCTGATGACTCAGTGCAGTATGTCAATGGTTTTGTTTGAATGCCTAAATGCAGGCAAAGTTTTGGCAGGTTTTAGTTAATAAAGAGCATTTCCAAAGCCGGTTATGCCCTCACTATGCATTAGGTTTTGGGGGTTCCGTGTGACAAGCACTGGGGGTCTGACCCTGCCGGGTTGGCAGGAGGGGCTGCAGTGCTCAGAGCTGTGGATGCCCTGGAGAATTTGCTCCCTCGGGATCAGCTTTAGGTCACTAACACGGATGGTGGCGTTCCAAACCAGCCGAGTGTGACATTTTCCACTGTTCCCCCTGCTCCCACCCGCCACAAAGAGCTGGGGACAGACGGCACCTGTGGCAAGAGCCCTTGAGAGCCAATTCCAGGAGAAAGCCCAGACTGCCCTGGACACGCGTTTAATGTTGGTTGACACCAGTCCCAAGGAGGAGATCTCTGATTTCTTTCCAGGGCAGGAGTGCACGGTGCATTTGGTGTAAGTGAGAACTTGACCTGCTCACTCGGTCAGAAAGGTCTGGGAATAAAGAGCTGGAAGCACTAAGACACAAATCCCTCTGAAATTCTCAAATGTAAATGTGCGCTGGATAGGGTACCACGCTGACAGCATTGCTAGGCTGAGTGGCAAAGATAATCTTTACAAATAGTGAAACAGTGGCCTGGATATCTTGAAAGAGATTATTTGCTGACTAATTTGCCTCCCAAAGGTTTACCCTGCGGGTGTGGCGAGGTCCCTCTGACCTTTACTTTGCAGCTCCTCAAAAGACAATAAACTTAGAGCCACCCAGTGAGGGTGTGAAATGCCCACCCTGCGGCACAGCTGGAGCAATCCCCTGCCCTGGGCTCTCCTGCTGTTTGCTGGAAGAGCTCCCGAGCCTCACAGGACGGGGCTGGCAGTCCCTCCCTGACATCCCAGGTGCCTGATGGCTTTGTGCTCCCGCAAGGACTGCCTGTACTCGTAATTCTCTGGGCATGGCTGCAGTTTGTAGGTGGATCTTCCACCTGTGCAAGTTAAATTATGAAATGGTTCCTGCGTCTTTTTTTTCTTTGACCCTCAAATACAATCTTTTCTCTGGCAGCCCAGTGTGTTGAGTTAAACACACACACACACGTATATATTTGTTTTGTCGTTGTTTTTACATGCTGTTACAATCTACTCAGAGACTTGTAAACTATCTCCATTTTCTTGCAGAATGTTCCTTAGTCTTTTCCAGGGTCTCAGTTCTGTTGAGATCTTGTCTCAGCTCTGTTCTGCTCTGTCAAATTCAGCTCCTTCCCTGCCACTTTAGAGTTCAAAATTCAGGCTGTCTGGCATTCATTCCTGCAGCCGAAGAGAGCTCCTTTAGCAGTGGAATCTGTCCAAGAGGCACTGGGGATGGGTGAGGACTGCGAGGTAATAGCTGCTGATAGATTCCTGAGGTTCTGTAAAAGGGGACGCAGCTAGATAGTTTTGTTAAGGAAATTTCAGAAGAATGGGAAATTGGCTCTGGAGAAACTGTTCTGGAAACTCCCTTCTTTTTTGGATTCATACGAAGATTCTTGACTTTTATTCTTGCCTAGGTTTACTTCTCATGTGTAAGGAAGCAGTGGTTTCATTTATTTGAAAGGCAAACAAGACCCCAGTACCACTCCCACGCCCAAACCCAATAATCTGATGGGGATTGAACAGCTTCCACTGGCCAACTACTTCAGAAAATGTGGGAATTTGATCAGACTAGAGTCGTGGGTTGGTTTTTAGTAGTTGTAATGATAGCAAATCCTGAGGTGGCTTCAAGGTAGAAATTAATGCATGGACTCATCTGACGCAGCAATACCCAAGTAACTGTAGTCCCAAAAGTAGTCATTTTGTAACTTGTTAGTAGACAAATCTGTTGGCCCTTACTGAGGACAGGAGAGGTTTGGGTGTGCTGGGGGGTGTCAGGGTGCCCGGGAGCTGGAGGCTGTCCCCTGCCTCTCCCAGTCCCCTCCGGCCCTGCGGGGCTCCTTCCGTGCAATTATCCATCGCAGGAGTCTCCAACCAAAAACGGAGCTGCCAAGGGGGGTGAGATTCTCTTCAGAGGGAGCCCAAATTTTCAGAGCTTCTTGTGACTCTAGTAGCCATTCCTGGCTGGAAGGACTAATTAAAGGAGCTGTTACAAACCTGACATCTACATGAATTAACAGGTTTTCCTCACCAGGTGTGAGGGTGAATTCTGCAGAGAATAGCTCCACACGTGCCAATTCCATCACATTATGTAAATAGCCTGTGACTAATGGAGAAATCTATGAAATGAAATGAAAGAAATGAAATGGAAATTAAATAAAAGGCATCAGTCGTGCATTTGCATGGAAACCAAAGGAACCTTGTTTAAAAATGAGTGATAGCAGACAAGATAATTCTACAGTTGCCATTGTGAAATATTTCTAATTGTCTTATTAGCATAGAATTGAAGGGACAATGTTGTTTATGGAGTCTATCAGGTTCCACTCAATTCTGCAGCCTGTCTGACCCTTCATTGTGAGGTTTCTCAAAGCTTTGCTACAGATTCGCTCTCCTCTCATTTTTAAAATTGCTTTTCTGTGTCTACTTTATCTATTTTTCTGCTCCTGTTTTCATTGTTTTTCTTTCTCTGCCTTGTATCCCTTAGCTTTTAAAATGTTTCTTTCTGTCTCCTTGTATTGAACTGGCTATTCCTATTTTTTAGGGTTTTTTCCTTGCTTGTCACATGTCCTGTTGCTTTTTCATTTTTCTATGTGTCTTTTTTTTTTCCCTTCTCTCTTCTCTCATCCTCCTGATGCTTTAAAGGGTCACCTCAGCACACTGCTATCTCTGGAACGAGCTTTGTGCCCCTCTGGGTTTATCAGGACATCTCTGGAGGTCACCCCTTCTCCTCAGAGCAGTGTTTGTGTCCTCTCCTCCTTCTCATTTGTCTCCACTGGGTCAGCAGCTCCCTCACACATCTGAACTCTGGACTGGTCCCTTCCTGAGTACCTTTGTGCCCTTGAGCCATGCTCTGTTTGCTCCATGGCCACTCCTTCGACCTGCAGCAGGCTCTGCATCTCTCTTGGAACTTTGGATCTTTCTTTGGACCTTTTGGTGATTTTTGGTGTTCTGGTGCCCCATTTGAATGAGAAGTGTCCTATCCCAGTTACAGACAGTACAATTCCTCAGCTGGGCAGGATGATGGTTTTGTACAGGGTAATATTTATTTGTCAGTCAATGGGAGAAATCAAAGTCTTTAAATCACACACAGCACTGGCATTGCCTTTGTCCACAGATAGGATTACAGTCAATAATCAATTGAGCTCTTTGCTCAATGGAATCATTTCCACAGTGAATGCCAGTTCCCAAGCATCTAACTCTAGTTATAAGGTTATATATAGTGGTGCTTAAAGTGAAACCACTCAACCATAAAATACACAGACATGTAAGGACATAGTTCATTTACAAGGATGTTTATAAACATATTGGTCTGGTCTGCATGACCAAACCACTCAAACAAAGCTCTGATGCAGTTTTTATTTTTTAAAAACAAAGACTTTCTACACTAGAATAGCATCTGGGAATTCAGGCTCCCCCTCCAGCTTTCTGTAGTTAATTCCAAGGTGCTGCTCTCCCGAGGAAGCTCACAGTCCTCCAGCTGGTTGCATCAGATAACAAGTTTCTGCTGAAAAGGCTGTTAGTATTTTTTCTACTTGGCTATACCAATAAAACAAGGGAAAATAAAGTCGTCAGCATTACCCAAGACAGGACAACATGTTGTAGGCACACAGCTTGTGGGAATTGGGAGGCTATTGGAACAATAGGCTACAGCTGTGTCAGACAGGTGATTGGTATTGAAAGTAATGAGACATGGAATGCTGAGGTGTACTGAGCAATCACAGAAGGGCACACAGGTGAAACAGGTGTAGCATCAAGGGTATAAGAAGCAGCACCAGAGAACAGGCAAGAACCTAGCATGAGAGAATGACCAAGAAGTAGAAGCTTGCAACATTCCTTGGTGCTGCCAGTGGTTCTGCCATCCCTTTGCTGCCCATCTGCTATAATGTTTGCCAGTTTGACTTGAACAATCTTTACGTATTAGGTATTGCAGTTACATTTGCTGCTGTCACACACCATGTTGGAGTCCACAATCCTTATGCTTTAAAAACAAGTAATTACTCTTTGTTCCTATTCCTGTCACAGTCAATTGGCTCCTACTGACTTGCTTGGAAGTTCAGGATCAGGATGCACAGGGAGCCAGTGGATGTAGTGAGAGAAGGTGCAGTGCTTCTCGAGGCAGTGAGGATCCTCTGTTCCCTTAACAATGACTGTTACAAGTGCAGCATTAAGGAGAGATACTTGATGACTGAATGCTCAGAACAGAAACTGAGCATCCATCAACACTTGGGTCAAGTGAAAGTGTGAGAAAGAAATGAGAAGGAGAAATCAAGGCACAAGTATTATTGTTCACTTTTCATTCTGAAGCAGTGTCATTGCTCAGAGAGCTCCCACCTGCTAATGAAGAACCCTCTTATATCAAGATTTTCAGACTGGAAGGAAAAATTGAGTGCTTAACTCTGATCAGGATGTCAGGAGCAGACAACTGGTATTACAAAAAGTGATGGCAATCTTCTTTTTTTGCCTGTCTAATACTGCCCAAGCACTTATATGGAGAGACAGTAGAGAGGCCATCCATCAGCATCACGTAATCAGAACCAGAATTCATTTCATGGCTGCTTTAAAACCACTTGGGACATGATACTAAAACCACCTCTGCTGTAAAAGTAAGCACAGTTGGGCTTCTCGATGGGATGGGATGCACTTAGGCCAAGTTCACACATGGGAATCTCAGCTGGGCCTGATTAAAACATTAAATACTGTTGGAGACATTTGCCAATGACAGTAATCTGAACTGCTGTGCTAGTATTAATAAATTAGAGTAAATTGTGAATGTCACATGCTTGTAAAATGCTTTAAGCATGGGTCCCAAAGCTGTAAACAGTGTACTTAAATTTGACGAAGATGGTGATAGAGATTTGTGTTCCAAACCCAGGGAAATACAGTTGATAGCCTAGCCTCTGGCAGGTGTGGCACCAGCATTTGTTAAAACACTGTTCAGGGAGTGACCTTCTGACAGAAGTAGATTGTTTCCAATACAGGTACTGGGATCCCCAAGAAAAGTGAAGCTCCTGGATCAGATTTGCTCTCAGTTTAAGCCAGATGCAATGAAGCCAGTGAAGCACCTTGTTACCCAGGAGTCTCAGTGGTGAGAGCTCCACCCCTCCCCTTCACCAAAGCACAGCCAGCCCCTCTGACCATGCACGGCCCCAGTGTCATTGACTGCAAGTTACTGCTTTTAACTTGATGAAATGCCTGTTGTGCTGAACAAACAGATGATGTGCATCAGCAATAAAGGCAGCCCAGTGACCTGGGTTCACAGAAATAGCTAATGCTGAGATACTCTGAACAGTCTGATCATTGACCTTTATTAGGTATTTCGCTGTCTCCTGGTTTCTTTCCTGTGATGCACAAGGTAGGTGTTAAGGTTTGTATAATAGATTCCAAATACACTATATTTAATTTAATTAGAAAAAAACCCTAAATTATGCTGAAGCTAATCCATACCTATCACTCAGATACTTGATTACCACCTCACTAATTGTGCCATTCCTGCTCTTGTGATGGGGCTGCCCTTATGACTTCTATGGGCTCAGACACTAAGAGATTTCACCGAGGTCTTTTATCTCAGTGTGAGTCAGGGGACACTTACCAAACCTGAGTATCTGCAGGAGCTGGTGAGCCTCTTCTGACAGAGCTCCTGTGATGAGCAGAGTGGTGCAGACTGTCTGGAACAAGAGAACTGTGCCTGAACCCTTTAGGAACTGGATGGCTGTGGAAAGCCATGTTCCCTCTCCAAGAGAACTTTATGTCCTTAAGGTCACTTTCATCACAGCTGAATCATTAAGAAGCTCATTGTAATTTGAATGTGAATTCTTTTTGTTTAAGTGGGGCATTAATAAATTGCTAAAGTTAGAGAATACTTTACAAGGAACCTTATGTACAAGTGTTAGAACAGGGGGTTTTGAAACTCAGAAAAAAAAAAGAAGGGGCTTTAGCAGTTCAAGTAATTAATTATATTTAATTTGAGCAAGAGGAAGCATGGTGAGTTTTTGGACTTAAGTGTTCTAAGTACTATATTTAAACAGCTCAATATTAACTGATTATTTATGTTGTCACTATATCATGGATGAAGAAGAAGTTTGGCCATTTTTTTATGGCCACACTGGAAAGTGGTTTTTAAAATCTTTTCCTTTAAGAAGTTGTGTTCAGTAAAGAACCATTTAGGCTTCTTTGCACTGTGTTACAAAAGAAACTACTTTCAAACACAGAAATTGTGTTTCTGTGAACAGAAATGATCACATATGCTCAAGTGTGCCCTCTTGCTAGTGCAGAAATGTGGGGAAAATATTGCTGAAATTAAAATGCAAACCTAATTTTCTACTCAAAGAGAAATCTGAGTAAGTAGCTAAAACAAAATTTAGTCTGAATTCATAGTGAGTTTTTTTAATAATGGAGATTCTAAAAGGCCTGTTGTAAGGAGTAGTGATGATGGTAAGAGAAAAAGCAATGATCTTTACTGGTGGTTTGGAGAATGCAATGCTTTTAGGAGAAATGCTAAAGATATATTTCATCTTGAACAACATCATTCTGAGTGAAACTTGCAGTACATCAAATGGGTCATGTATACATTAAATTAAAAAAAAAAGTCCAGCTCTAGCTTTTTCCCTTGTTAAAATACAATTTCTGGGCTGAACTGGTACTAAGCCAAAGCAAACTGCATGAGGGGGCTGAAAGGAAGATGGTGCAGTCTTAGGATTGCTTCCAGGGCCTTCCTTACAGTGTGAACTGCCTCTAAACTGCAGATTCACCAGGGAGGGTATTGATGTAGGGTTGGAAAATAAAAATGCCAGAAAACAGTGTGTGAAAGGCTGCTGAAATTAGGAATACCACAGTGTTCAGGGTTTACTTGGGGGAAGCCAGGGGTTTAAGAAGGACATCCCCATCAGTGGCTGAAATGGAAACATTTTTATTGGAGTTAAGGTAGCATGCCAGTGACTTGGAAACT
Source organism: Leptocoma aspasia (assembly GCA_013399835.1). Taxonomy (NCBI): domain Eukaryota; kingdom Metazoa; phylum Chordata; class Aves; order Passeriformes; family Nectariniidae; genus Leptocoma; species Leptocoma aspasia. Next base: position 29,833 of record VXAX01000026.1, on the reverse strand, counting down.
GTGGATTTAAAAAGTAAGATGTTAATACTGTTTATAATTTATTATTATTGCTCTTAGGGCTGTTGGAAGTGGTTTATTAGCATTAATACTATCATAAAGTACCTGTTAAGAGTATGCCTATGGGAGCATAATCCTGGTTTTGCTGAACTAAATGGCAAAGACTTCCTCTAAACTTGGTGGTAACATGACCAAGACCTGCAGAAAATGGCCATCTGCAACAAAATACTGAATTTTGGAAACTGCAGTTGGATTATTTTATATATCCACTTGGGGATTATTTAACTTCAGAGACCCCTTAGATGCATCTGTTGGCAGGTTTGAAAGGGCAATATCTTCATATTCCTCTTGTGATGCTGAGCATCTGCAGTGGTGAGCCAATACTACCAAATCCTTCTGAAAGTTCCTGTTCAGAAATCCATAAAAGATGGGATTGATACATGTTGAGATCATGGCCACAAGGTGGCAGATTGTAAATGCCAGGTTATGATTGCAGCTCATTAGTGCCTCGTAGTTCCAGTCAAAAACCACATTGAATATATTGAGAGGCAACCAGCAAGCTGCAAAGGTCACAACAATTGATACCAGCATCAGATTGATCCTTTTGTTTTCACTCAGCCTGCTCTCATTCTCTCTCATCCTGTCTATTTTACCTCGTCTCCGTCGAAGACATACAAATATCCTGAGATAGCAGATAAAAATAAACCCCAGTGGGAAGCAGTACTGGAAAAGCAGCAGGCTAGTGGTGAAAATCAGTCTCTCTGTAAGAGACGGCCACATTTCGATGCAAGCAACCTTGTTCTTGTAGAAATCACTGTGGGAAGACAAATGTTTGAAGGGTTCGTCTGTTATTTGGTGGAATACTAAAAAAGGACTGGATATGATGAGGGAAAGCCCCCAGATGAAAAGAATTCCCCAATAAGCATGTGAAATATTAGGCTTCCAGCCACGTGGGTTCACAATTAGCTGATATCTCTCAATAGCAATGAGTACCAGTGAGAAAATGGAGACTGTGACAGATAGACTTTGTATGAAAGAGCCTATTTTACACATTGCTTCCCCAAATATCCAGTGGTCCATCAAGGTATATGCAACTGTGACAGGAATGCACATGATACAGATCAAGACATCTGATAAAGAGAGGTTGGCAATCAAAATGTTGGTGACATTTTGAGCTTCTTTCCGTCTCTTTATTATAATAATTAAGCAAAGATTTCCAACAAGCCCCACTAGTGTAACCAATGTGTAAGCTGTAATAAGCAAGAATTCTGCAAGGGAGGAAAGTTGGCATGTATCAAAGTTCAAGAACTGAGAAAGGCTAATATTAGAGATAGTCTGATTCAGGATCTCACTGGGATGCTGAACAGCTTTATCCATCTTGAAGCATCTTCCAACCTATGAACAAAACCTTGTATTATTCAGAATATACTTTGCATGGAGATTTTCAAAGCAGTGAGTACTGTGGGTCTATCATTGTAATCAGTGTCCTTGAAGTTTTGAGCAAATCTAACATGATTAATTACAGTACTGGAAAAGCACATGGTTATTAGTGGGTTTATGTATCTCTGTGGAAGGAGGTTGATGTCACCTTTTTGAGGTTCTGCACTGACAGATCTATGACTGATGTACAAGAAATAGCTGTGATAGCAGCTCTGGCTAAACCTGTATGGACACTTTCACACAAATCCTCTTTTACCAGTTGTGGATAAAGTTTGCTTTTCAGAATAAGGTATTCTAAGATCTGTCTCTGCTGAAGCTTTAAGAAGGTTTAATGGATTCCAATGAGGATAATCTGTTGCTTTTGTATTACTAGAAAAGAAGAATTGGGTCCTGCCATCACTCTTCTAGCTTAGACATCACACTTAGATTTTCTTTAGAACTTTAGTTCTTTAGAACTACAAAGCAATATGAGTTAATACACTCAATCCTCCTGAATTAATCAAAACTATGTGTCCTTGAGCTCAAATGGCATTCAAAACCTCTATGAATGATATCTTAAAGGGAGTTTCCTGTTCTGATGCATTGAAGATAGCATGTTCTTTTTCCTAAATCTAACCTGAGAAAAATGTAAACAAAATAAAGCTCACATTGTAGTTATACAGATAATTATTCCTCTTTCAGCTCTAACTTAAACAGGAGGCAAGCAAAAAAATCTGATATTAGCACAGTTCTGTGGTTTTAAAACTAATATTAATGGGTAGAGTTAGGTTCAACAGAATATCTTGATGGGTTTGTATTTATCACTGAGTGCAAAAGTTAATCTTTAATTTAAAGGCTCACCAGCTTTATGGCCAGAAAGAGGTTGTTTCCAACCTGGGAAAGGAAAAGCTAAGTATGAAAAGAGTTATTTTAAAATTTAAAAATGAGTAATGGATATATGTTCTACACATATACCTTTCAAAACTCAACTTTAACTCACCTTAATTCCCCTGTGAAATTATTGGAAAACTAGCTGGAAGGAGATCATTCTTCACCCCTAGAAATGGAGTTGAGAACCTGTGAAGAAAGGAGAATGAAGAAGCAGTGGGAAGTTAGAGGACAGACAAAAAGAAGAAGGGATAGGTGGAAGTTTTATTATTACTAGAAATAATCTGCTTATGTGTAGAAGATTTGTCAGCCCTTTCACAGAAATGACTGCCATTATTTAATCACTAAGGATTAAAAAAAATGTTTGGTTGCTTGTACAAAATTAAAACACTAAATCCAGGGTTGAACTGGAATTAAGATTCTGTAGTTGTTTTCCCACAGACAGTAAAAGAATATTCCAGCCAGAATTATATCCTGGACTGCTTTATCCTGATACTTCTGTTTGACATAAGTTTGCGTGCTTCAAATTAGGATTCTAAAAAATCTCCAAAAAACACCATGCTCACCGTTGGAGCATCTATTACCACTCTCATTCTGATTAAAATACCCTTTTCAATCAGCATACTCATGCTGGAGTGGGAAGTGGCTGTAGATATATGTGACTCTATGTGGCCCTGATGTCCCAAAAATGACTTAAATTATGGTCAGGGCTAGCATAAAGCCTTGTAGTGTCCCTAAAGAATGTACCTGGCTTGGTTCAAGCTATATTGGGGAATGACATGGAAAACTCTACAATCCTGCTGCAAAAACTATGGAAGTCTGGTGGCTCTGATAGATTTTGCAGTCCCTTGCAGGTGTTCCTACTGCAGTGGGGCAAGACCAAGAGCTGGGTACTCCACTGTGTGCCCGCCAGCCTCCACAAACTCTTCTGCTCCTGAGTGCAGGAGGGAGGCCAGGAAAGAGTCCAGATAGAGACAGGGACTGTGAGTCTGGCAGTCACTGCAGAACCCAAAGATGTGGTTGGGCAACAGCTCCATCTATTTCCTCTGTTTCCACTGTCACCCACCTTTCCCTGGAGCAGCACTGATTGCCTGCCTGGATTTGTCACACCCAAGGATCCATGTGCTGGAAGGACAGAGGCACTAAATGGTCGATTTACCACCAACAGGGGCAGTTGCCCCGATGAGATTTACTGCCACTTGAGAAGTGTGAGGATCTAAAGCCTGCTGCTTTGCCCCAAGGGTGAGCTTCCTCTGCAGTTCCTGTGGTGTCCACCTGGCTGGCACAGATCTGACACCTTCAAAGACAAACTCTGCTCTTCCCTGCTTTTTGTGTGAGCAGGAGAAGCTGTGGGGGACTCAAAAGGCCATGAGGCCGAGCCAAGTTTGTAATATTTTATGCACTATTTGCTAAGCTTGCTTATTTCTCCATGGATGCACAACACAGTTTGATAGCAAATTCTCCCAAGAATTCAGGATGGTAGGGCTTCTCTGGCATTTTCTGTTTGGGAAAAGTCCCTGTACTGACCTAATCAGTTCACTTGCTACATCAGTTTTAGGCACACTCTCCATCTACACTGTCATTTTCTCAGGAAAATGTGTCATTTCTTTTCACTCTCTGGTTTGCCCGGGAGTTAGAGAGTGCAGTCTTTATTACACACCATTCTGTGAGGCAATCTAAACATTTCCTTGGCAATAAAACAATTACATCTGCCTTGGTAAACATCTGGAGAATTCATAGCATTAAAAAATAAGTTACTCTCGTATTTACTGCAGCATGTTGAACTATATTGTAATACATACTGGCATTTTTTAATCTAATAAATAGATGTTATTGGAATCAGCATCCTTGGATTGCAACTACAGCTGATATCAGAATTGAAGTGTTTAACAAAAAGAACTAATTACTTGAACCCGTAATCCATGCATTTTAGAAAAGATTCTCTACCACAGTGAGAGTTTAACACTGTAAGTTATTATAAACCCCTTAGTCTTGTTTCATTCCTCTATCTGCAGAAACATTACTGAAACATTCACAAGCAAAAGAAAAGTCTAAAATAAATGAGTTTTAGAAAGGTTTTCTTTCCTAAGTATATTCTTACCTATGCTAAAGATGAACAGTCCAATCCCTTCAAGGTGACCAGTAAATGTTTCAATTACAAACCTTGTTTATTAAGTTCCTAAGTATTGCACAGATAAAATGTGGAGGAAAATTTACATTCAATTTTAAGTATAGGTTGTAGAGAATAAAATAATGCTTTAAAAGATATTTCAGTAACTTTTGTCATAGTTTTATTGATTTTCTGACTTCTTACCTGATGAAAAATTCAAGTCATATCCACACTGCCTTTAACAATTTTTCTTTTCCCTCAGAACCAGCAAAGACATCTTCTTTCTGTATAAAAGAATCCAGAGCAAAGCCATGTCTCCTAAAGCGATACTTGAACTCTCCTTTCTTCTCTGTCTGAAACAAACCCCAGATCCCCAGTTTCCAACAGTACTGAATCTGCCAGGCTGTAGGAAGGCTGCTGAGAAATAAAACAAGCTCTGGAATCCAAGAAGAGACGAACAGCAGTGAGCAGGGAGGAGGAAGCACCAGTAGTCATGGGGATGGATTTTCCTCCACTGTGCTGCTTCCCTCCACCCTGTCAAACACCTTATCATGCAATTTCATTTTCAATTATTTAATCTGTTCTGTAGTTCAAATGTTTTTCCCTCTGCAGGATTTCATACATAAATATCTGCAGATGGCATATTGCTTTCTTAACTGATACAGCAATACAATAAGCTGCTTGGAAAGAGCATGCACATCCTATTAAGTGTATCATTTGCTCTATTGCAATTAAGATAATCAGATTTTCATTATAAATTGATATTTTAGCTTATACTTCTCACATAAAAACAACATTCCTGAAAAGCAAGGCATGGCACACTGCACGAGCACATAGTGAAAAGGAGCTTTATTTTTCTTACTGTTTTTTCAGGAAGAGTCCATATGTTTTGTAGTCACATGTTTATAAAAATAAGCATTCACCTTACTCACGAAATATTTATAATGAACATTTATGGAGTGGGAAAGGAACTGCTTTTCCTAGGACCTGCAATCTGGTAAGTCGCTGTATAAACTCTTCCATTTTTATTTGGGTCCACTTAACTTCCAATATCTCAGTCTGGTTTTTTTAAGACAATGATTTTCAAAAAGCAGTAGGATTTTTGGGATTAGCAATACTGATGCTATACTGAAGTGCAATTCAGAACTAATTATCTAAAAATATTGTTGGTTGTCATGCTATGGTATACAAATAAAATAGGTGCAGGGTGGAGGGAGCCTTTGTGATCAGCCAGGCAAACATCCTGCTTTTCATATATTTGAGTCTATTCATGATGTGTTTGTCCAGAATGTTTTTTAACCATCTGTAGTAATCTTAGATTAGGAATTCAAGCTAATTGACTGCTAGGAAGACTGCCTTAACACCTCCCTGTAAAACTTCCTTCTCTTTAGTGTAACCCAGTGTTTTTTATTCTAGGTGTGGTCTGGGAATTCTGATATTTTAACCAAAAATGCTGAAATCAAGCAATGTGAATATATTTTTCTAAAGCATTTCTAGACCTTGCTGGGTTTGATTATATCAAAACTACTATAAAAACAAAGCTTTGTCAAAGCACTTTAGAAATTCTGCTTCTGGTTGTACTGTAACCGCAGGAAGTTATTCAGGACCTGAACATGCAATGTGATAGATAAGCATCAGAGCAAGCCATAAAAATGCGTATCTATTTATGAAGCAAGTAAGTCAATAAAATTAAAATATGTTCTGATTTGGTTTATAAATTTCAAAGGGCAAGTTGCTTATTTACATGTGCTTCTGTTTCTAATATAATTCTGTATGCAGTCCTTCATTTGTGGAAAAAGTGGAGTCTTTAACAAGATCCATTGGTTTTACAGTTGCATTAACCTGCTGCCTCGTGTGGATTTAACTGTGTTGTAACCTGTTGTGAATTAGATCACATCCAGCATCAGAGGCTTGTGGGTGTAGCTGCTCCTGGTGTGTTTAACCCTGATGTCAAAGGTATGTATGCTAAGTGGGACCCATGGCTCTGGAGGAGGGATCACAATGTATTTTTTCAGCCAAATGCTGGAGTGTCTGTTTGCAAAAAAGGTTAATGGATGGCAGAATTATATTTACTTTTTATCAATGGTCTTGTCGTTTCTAAATTGCTCAGTATTAAGTGATAGGTGAAGTGCCATAATAGGTTTTTTAACTTAAAGTTTGTAATAACTTGTGTAGCATTGGCAACAATCTGTTGGTGAAAAATAACATTTAACTACTTTAAGTTCACCTTTTGCTCTGGCACTTACATGATTCTTTGGTCAGCAGGAATCTTTGCTGATGGTTGATCACTCTAAATTTTTGCTTCTGCTTAGTTGTTTCTCCTGTGTAACTGTGCAGCAGTCCTTGTTTCTGCCTATTGAAACCTCCTTCTTCAGAAAACAAGATTTAGTAGAGATGTAAGTGTACAATTTCTCAGCTTCTCACATGAAGGAATTCTTTAACAGCAGAAGAATTGGCCAAGAGCTGGTTCAGACACCTGTAACATCTCTGAAGGGTCATGGAACCACAGACTGGTTTGGGTTGGAATGGACCTTAAAGATCATCCAGTTCCAATGGGCAGGGACACATCCCACTAGATAAGGCTGTTTCAAGATCCATCCAACCTGGCCTTGGACACTTCCAGGGATGGGGCAGCCACAGCTTCTCTGGGTGATTTCTTCCAATGGCTCACCACCCTCACAGTTAAGAATTTCTTCCCAAATCCCACCTGACTCTGCCCTCTGTCACTACAAAGGGCATTGTGCTACATTTCCTCTTGTTCTGTCATTCCAGGCCCTTGTCCAAAGTCCCTCTCCAGGTCTCTTGGAGCCCCCTTAGGCACTGGAAGGACTCTGAGGTCTCCCTGGAGCCTTCCCTTGTCCGGCTGAGCGCTCCCAGCTCTCTGAGCCTGGCTCCAGAGCAGAGCTGCTCCAGCCCTCGTAGCACCCTGGTGGCCTCACCTGGACATGCTCCAGATCCACATCCTTCTCACATGGGAGCTCCAGAGCACTGCAGGTGGGGTGTCACAAGAGTGGAGTGGAGAGGGAGAACCACCTCCATCACCCTGCTGGCCACGCTGCTCTTGATGCAGCTCAGGACAAGGTCAGATTTCTGGGCTGCAAACGCACGTTACTGGCTCATGTTGAATTTCTTGTCAATCAACACCTGCAAATCTCTCTCCTGGATTATTGCTTCCTAATAAATACTGTTCTTTATAGCACTTCAAAGAGGCATAGGAAAATAAACAAGAATAATTGGAAATCTCATATGCTAGTGTTGGATGTGCTGGTTAATGCCATGAAAGTAAGATAATATGCTGTGATGGAGGAAAAACACACTCCCCTCACATTTTCCTGTTCTGTGGAAATCAACACCCTAGTAAGGGATTCTCAGTAAATAGCTCATAATGTGACCAAACTAGCAACAGCTAAGTATTCACTGGGACTTTTTCTCCATGGATGTACATATGTAAGTTGAAGCACTGCTCCATGACTCAGAGGCTTTTTTTCTAATTGGAAATAATTGTCACAAAAATAACTCATGTTCACTACCTGGAGTTTAGGTTTCACTCCATTATACTGCATAGCTCTAAAGGACACCTTTGCAATATCCTTGATGCCTGATCTCAATTTTGATTCTCAATTAGCTCATGCCTAGAATGAAAAGTCAACTGTTTAAAAATCTGATATAACTATAAATGAGTTACTTATAATAACATTAATTTTTAAAATTGTGTCATGCCATGAACTGTTGGCTAATTTCTGGACCTTATTCAGTTGGCATAGAGCTGAGATGGAGATGAATATACTCCCTGGCTGGAAGGTTAGGATCTTAATTTTTTAGGTCAGCCAAGTTACTTTTCTCACTGAAAAAGAGATAAGATATGTGAGTAATTGTAATAGGAGTGTGACTGCATAAATTCATAATTTATTATAGATTCCACTTTCCAAACCCTGATTCAATTCTTTGTAGCTTTCTAGAACTTCTCCAACTCAATTTTACCAAAAGTCATCTCTGCCAAAAAATTAATTATTTCAATAGCTCACAGATTTGGGGGGAATATGACAATTTGTATCTCTGGTTTGTTTTTTCCCATTCTAGAGTCCTTTCATAACAACACTGTGAGCACCAAACCCTGCTGTTCTCATGGCATGACATCTTTCAGGGTCCTAATTATTAATTAAGAAATACTTAAATAATCAAAAGGTTTTTCCTATTAAGCTCAGTCTGTTTCAATTTTCCAGCATGTTTCAAACTGTAACAAGCATTTTGATTTTCTGGATTAAAAATAGGAATTCTAGATTGCAATTTTCTGTCTAGAAAGTCTTACTTCACACCACCTAATTTTAAAATTTCTTGGATGTCTTTCAGGTAATTTCAGGCAGGTACTTACTGAGCTTCACAGCACAGCTCTTCCTGCTGTGTTCAAACAAAATTTAACATCAGTCATGTGAAAGCACCACAAACCCACCCCACAGAGGTTCTGTGGAATGAGAAAGAGTTGGAGTCTAGGAATAGCTAAGGGGGAAAAAAAAAAAAGCAAGTAGATTTTAATTTAATTGGAAAATACATAATGAAAAATTTGCAGGTGAAAAAGATCAGAGCGTGGCTGATATTGTTGCTAGCTCCAGGTCTTCCTTTGGCAAAATTTAGGATCCTGGTCTGTCTCAGACTAAGATACAGTGAAAATTCTCCCCTCTCACATCTGTCACAGCATTACTACATTCTTTGATCCTTCACAAGAATCTTGACTTTTGAGACTGTATTTTGCTGCTTTACTTTCATCCCATCATTTCAAATTATGGCCAGCTTTTATATAAAATTTCAGGAAAGAGAAGAAAGGAAATAATGAATTATTAAAGGAGAGTGAAAAGATGAAAGAGGAAAAGAGAAATTGAACTTCAGAGGGAAGAGGAGGGAGGGCAGGGTTTAAGGAAAAATGGTAACTTAAGTCCAGAGAAAAGGATGCAAATTCAATTCTCTGATGACTTTCCACTTCACCCTTCACAAAGGTGTGTTTCTTTCTTCAGCAAACTCCCCTTAAAAAGGGCTCCAGGAAGATTTTGTTTAGTAGATAAACTTTGATACTACTTACTGAAGAAATAGTACCTGTGGGTTATTCTGTTACCTTTTTATCTGTAGGTTATCTTATTTTGCATTAAGCAAACACAAGAGAGAAGTAGTGTTTTATTCCCCATCTGAATTTAAACAAGGTAGAGATTTTTATCCTGAGGAGTGTCATGTTCAGACTTTAGGGAGGTAAAAGTCTATCTAGTTGCCTCTCAGTATTTTTTAATCTTTTTCAACAAAAACCCCTCTCCTGACCAGTACTAATTCATGAAAATCTCCAAAGTAAGATCACAGCTTTGATATTTATGCAGATGAAAATGCAAACAGCAGAAGAGAGTGAAACTTTTGCCAAAAAGGCAAGAGCTCTCTCAAGGACAGCTGTACATCTTTCAGAAGTTTTTGCACCTGTAACTAAAGCAAGGTGCCAGGCTGGGAATGCTCGTGGTGCTGCTCTATTTTTACACAAAATTCCTCCCTATGAACCACACAACTATGCTCTGCCTGAGGTGTTGATTTGGGTAGGAATGAGCCTTCCAAAAGTCTAATAATATCTCATTGAAATGATAAAAATAAAAATCTTTGCCTGTGTTTGTGTATCTCAGAGTGATGTGGGAAATTATGGTTGAATCCCTTGTATTCCCAACTGTTCCCACCTATGCACAGTTAGAAAAACCTGGGTGAAATGTGTGTGTAGCTAAGGTGATATTACAGTCTTCAATGTGAATGCAGAACTAATTCAGTAAGCAGTCTGCATGAAGCTTCAAAATACTTTCTGTCTGCTGAAAGGTCAAACTAAATATAAGTCTAGAGCATTGTATTATACTAAAAAAAAAAATTAAACTCATTAAAAATTCAAGTGATAAATTGCTTAAAAAAAGAATCAATGCCTGCCAACTGTGGAAGCCACAGATGTAACTAGATTAAAGAGGTTGAAACTAGTTAAAAAGATATGATGTTGTGTTTATATGACAGTTTAGATAAAATATTTATAACTTATGAACTATTTCTGACTTCATGATGTTTTTCTACTGCCCTTTGTGCTCTTTTCCAAAACTTCATTATTCTTTTTCCATCTTGGCGGTTTGCACCCATTAAATAGCATAAAAAGTTATGTTTTTTGAATGACAAAAATTGATAGAAGGAATTCCTTAACAGTTTATTTCGCATCAGCTTTACTAAGAATATATGGTAACACGGGAAGTTGTGTTGGAAAGGGACAGCTCAGATGTCTCTGGTTTTCAATCTCTTAAGCAGCAATGCCCTCCTGTGGACTCTAGGTAGTATGATTTCTTCTGAATAACTAGAAAGATGCATGAAAACAATTTGGTTTTCCTTCTTCCTAACACACTAATTAAAAGGTTCCAGGAAGACATTTAATTTAATTGGCATTATTTGGCCAATGCTTCTGGTTTGAGAAACACATTCCCTTTAGGTAATGATACAGGTGGAGCTTTTATCTGAAAAAGCACCTAGTTTTAGAAACTTCAGCTGCTGATTTTTTTTATTCTATAGGTTGCTATCAGAATTGAAATGCCATGCTGCAACTGCCCTGTCAGAAAGTGAAAAGCATGTATTTCTTTTGTATGATGCTTTTCTAAGAATTTTTACATCCATAGGATGGTATTATGCATTTACCAGTTTACAGCAAAAAGCAGTTTAAAAATTCTGTGGGGAAGCTGTTGTGGCTGCTGGAGTGTTTCTGGTTTACATCTCACACACAGTGAGACTCCCCTTTGGCTCTGCACTCGCACCGTGGCAGCACTATGTCTCGTTGGCTCCCGTAGCTTGAGGGAAAAGCACATTTCAGGAGCACAGGAAGGCACCCGCTCCCTGGGAATGTGTCTAACAAGTGATGTGCTGCACAGCTCGGGTGGCGGCTGCCCCAGCAGGCGTGAGTCTAACAGCAACTGCAGAGGCCCGGCTGGAGGTCCGAGGAGCCTGGCTGACCTGGGAGGAATGAAGGAAGCTCTGTGGGATGTGCAGGAGAAGCTGATGCCCAGCTGGCCGGGAAGCCTGCAGCCCAGAGCCTGGTGGGATGTGCCAGGGCACACGGTGCGTGCAGCGCTCTGTGCCCTGCCAGGGCGGGCACTGAACGGAGTGGGGACAACACGAGCTCACTTGGGAAGGCGGGGACACGGAGGGACAGAAGGACACCGGGCCAAGTGCAGTTTGGCCTTTGTGCATTTTCAGAGGAGACATTTTCACCTGCAAGACATGGGTATGTGTCTTAAAGGCGTTTTCCTTTCATTAATCAACCTGTCAAAAGTGTAAATGGAGAGGAAGAATTCGGGCTACACCTGAATTGAGTCAGCAGCTCATTTTTCCTACTGATTTACTCACGTCTTAAAGACCCTCATCTCTTCGAGATGCAAGCTGTGGCTTTTTTCTTTGATCTGTTCCTTGGCCTACTTGTCTGCCTTGCTTTCAAGGAGAGAAGGTGTGCTGTAAACAAGCTTTGTTTTCGTTGTTATCTGTTGAGACCATAATTAGCTTCTCTTAATTTTTCATCCTTTTTGCTCTAAATTACTCTAGCTCTATAAAACTCTCGTTGATTATCTTCTATATGACACATACTAATTTATCTTGTGAAGGGCCATACAGCTCTTACAATAACTAGTAGGCAAAATATAGTTTTGTATTTCCTGTAATTTATGTGCACCTTGCAGACAGCCTCTGGGAAGATTTTTATTTAATAGAGTAGGATATGTTTGTTTATTTTAAAACCACAAATATTTCAGTGGCATTATGGGATATTCTCTTTTCTTAAACTAGATAAAATGACGGTGTCAGTTTATTTATCACTGAGATAAATGGATCTAAACATGTGACACCTTTCCTTGTGATTTTCAAACACAGGCATTTAATAGGTTACTCTTACTATAGACTTGGCTATAACATTAAAAAAACCCAATATGAGTAAAATCAGATTACTGTATTGCAAGTATCAATTTTACAGGTTAATGATAATCATAGTCTGTGAGACAAAGCATGTTCAGCCTCTCTGGATTTCCTCTGGGGCTGTGGTTAACCAACCTTCCAGCACAGCCAGTGTTCCTCTTGTGTCTGTGTCTCCAAGAGAGCCTTTCCAATTGATCCATATCAGGAGGATGTTGCAGTTCTGCTTCCTCCCTCCTGCCAGCACCAGCAGGTCACATAAAAAATGTTCAGAAAGCTGAGGCAGCTGAAAACCACGTCCTTTAGTGATAACACTATTTATGGCTGTCTCAGTTCTCTTACGTGGATCTCTGTGGCACATGGGAGAAGGCAGGATCACTTCAGGAGACTGTGGAACTACATCCTGACAGTGCCTATTGCAAAACAGCAGCCATTCTTAGCTCCTGCATAATTTTTAACATAAACTCCAGTGGCTGTAAGACCAAAAAAAAAAATCTTCTTTCTAATGAGAAATGGTCTTAAGTTGAAACTAACACTGCAGTCTTCGTGACAGCAATGTTTAATGTACTATAAAAGTAAGAGGGAAAAAAAGCAAAATTATCTCACTATTTGTCATTTCACAGGGCTTGCCCACTCTTGAACAGCTCTATTTTTCTCTGAGAAAATACCTCCTTTTCAGAGCTGAGGAGAGATTTAAGGGTGAGTAGGCTGTGATAGAGTTGGAAAGAGGACTGGGAAGCAGGGGAGGAAACGGTAGCAGGAATAGTGAGTGACAAAGAATCACAGAAAGGTTTAAGTTGGAAAAGCCCTTCAAGGTCATCGAATCTAACTCTTCCTTCAGCACTGCCAAAGCCACCACCGAACCGTGACCCCAAGTGCCGCATCTGCACCATCTTTTAAATCCCCCCAGAGATGGGACTCCAGCACTGCCCTGGGCAGCTTGTGCCAGGGCTAGACAGTATTTTCCGTGAAGAATTCTTCCCTGATACCCAATCTAAACCTTCTCTGGCACAACTTGAGGCTGTTCCTGTCATCCTGTCCCTTGTGCCCTGGGAGCAGAGCCCGATCCCCACCTGCCTGTCCCCTCCTGTCAGAAGGAGCCCCCTGAGGCTCCTCATCCCCAGTCTGAGCCCCCTCGCTCCCTCACCTGCTCACCACACTCGGGAGCGGGTTACCAAGGGCCGGGGGGACACAAGTGAGGGAAGAGCCATCGCTGACAGGGAGCAGAGGGAAACAGGGCAGACCGGAGGCTTAAACCCCTGAGGAGGGCTCAGGAGCGGGCTGGGGAGGCGAGGGGTGAGGTGTGAACACAGCGGGCGGAGCTGGGGCCGTATCCAAAGGGCGATGCCGAGAGGCTGGCCAGGCTCCGCTTCACGGTGCCAACCGCGAGGAGACAACGGCAGAAACAGATGCACGGGAAGTTTCACCCGAACGTGAGGAAGAACTTCTTTACAGTGTAGTGACGAGTCCTGGGACAGACTGGATGTGGGGTCTCCCTCACTGGGGATATCCCAGAACCGTCTGGAGGCGATCCTGCGCCATGTGCTCCGGGCTGGAGCGGGGAGGTCGGGCCGTGAGCCCGCTGTGGGTGCCGCCGCGCTCTGTGGCGGCTCTGAGGGGCGGCCCCGAGCTCCTCGCGCGGCTCCGCCATTGGGGGCGCGCGGGGGGCGCCCAACGGTCCCCGCGTTTCAAACGCTCCCGCGCGCCCCGCCCCGCCCCCCGCGGGGCGGGGCCCAAGGGGAGGGAGCGCGCGCGTGGGCG
>VXAX01000026.1:0-12650 GCA_013399835.1 Leptocoma aspasia | reverse complement strand
GCTATGGTGGGGGAGGCTACGGGGGCGGCTCTTTCTGAGCTGGAGCGCCCATACCCATTGATGGGGGGGCGTGGAGAGCCCTCCCTTCGATACGGGGCAGCTTCTAAATGGTTTCTCCCCTCATTCGCCGAAGGGCAGCTCCTTTTAAATGCCTCCCTGCTGTGGGAGCGGCTCCTAAATGCCCCCTGAGGGTCGCCTCTGCTGCCTGTGCCACTTCTTTCTCTCTGAAGATGGACTGGGCCCCACATACACATATTTTGTGTTACAGTCATTGATGGACTCTATTTTTTTATTATTACTTGGACCTTGGTCGTTTTTATACTAGCAACGAAAAATGTCTTGTTTTAATTTGTTTTTTGGGGGGTGCGGGGTGGGAAGTGTCTTGCTGATCTGGAGTAAAAACTGGGGAGGGCTGGGGGGAAGTTCCTTTGTTGTAAGGACTCGATGCCTGGATACTACGTTTTTTTCTACAAAAGCTACTCGGATCCCATGACTGACTTTTAACATTTCTGTAAAGGAAGAAAAAAAATGGTTTTTACGTTTTTTATTTTTTAAATAAATCATTGTGTTCATTGACCTTTACATGTCTAATTTTTTTTCCTAGGATCAATTCCGTACGGTTTTAAGGCTTTTCTAGGTTTGAAGCAAGTGTTCCTCTGCTTTAAAATCTCTGTGTACTTAGAGTAGTAAATATTTTGTTGCCAGTAAAGGTCCTAACTGACTTTTTTGCTAGTGGCTTTCAAACACTCTACAGAGAAATTTTTGAAGTACTAATCCGTGGATGTGGTCTGTTTTTTAAATACTCGTTCTCACTTTGGCAGTTTGTGTGCATCCACCATCTTGTACTAGGCAGTTTGACGTGCTGACATGGTTGGTCAATTTTTTCTATAGGAATTTTCCATCAACGTATGTACCGTGTAGTTTTGAAGAAATAGTTTGTGTTAAGCATGTGCTTCATTCATATAAAATGTTCAGAATTTCTTATTGCTTAGTTTTCAAGTCCTTGGTTTGTCTGTATGTGATTCCTTCCAGGAAAGGGTCGACATTTATCCCTTCTATTAAAGGCATACTTGTTTTCCTAGCCCCGGGTTAACAGATTTCACTGGGAACTATTGTCCTTCCTGAAAGTTCCCGGAGAACTCTCGCAGCTCCATCTGCTGTCAGGATGGCAGCCCCGTGCTGTGGGCTTCCTTATAGCAGGAGTAAAACTGGCTTGCTAACAATTGTACCAGACTTTGGAAAGCTGTTTTATGCCACTATAGATGATTGGTGTAGAATGCAGTGACATCTGCATGTGAATAAAGATGGGGGTCCCTGACTACTGATTGGGTGGGGGGGAAAAAGGAATGGATTTGCAATACCTGCCTCAGCACGTAATTTAACAAAGAATAATTGCAGTAGCCCGTGTTTCAGAAAGCTGTGGTCTAAACTGTGGGCAAAGAGCTCTGAGAAGTGAGCCAGCAAGTGTACCAGTAACAGGTGCCAGTTGTAAAGCAAAGATATCTGTGTAGTCTGCTTGATTAAAAAATGTATATTTGTAGCCCTTTCACGCAATAGAATTAAAGTTTGTTGTTTATTAAAAAGCATAATGTTTTAGGGGAAAACTGCCTTCCTGCATAGAAATATAGAATAGCAACGTTTATGGGTTTATGGATATCAAATAAAAGATTTGAATTCCTTATACGCTTGAGTGAGAGTATATATGATGTGGGGCATGCATTTAAAAAGTACAAAGTTATTCTGACTTCAGGTTTCTAAGCTCTTAGAATGCTGATGTTTCATGGGACTGCATCATAAAAGCTGCTTTTTGCTTTCCTCCAGATATGCAAGACATTAGGCATATAATTCCCACTGATTCCAGTGAAAAGTTAAATGTGTAGGGCTTGGTGCTTCTGGGCTGAAGGATTTCAAATGAAATTTAAAGGTATTGTTACTATTGGTTATCAATCTAACTTGATGATGATTTAAATTGAAATGAGCTTTGTTGTTATTAGAAGTGAAACTGCATCACCTTAATTGCCTTTGTGAGCTTAAACAAGCAGGACAACCTCTTGGTATCATCAGGATTTAAACTAACAGCTGAGTTTCCTCCTGATTGTGGTCATTTATGGCTCTTTTGGAGAGACTGATTCTCTTTGGCTTGGCTGAGCTTTTATAAATAGGTTCCACATAACTTGCTGTTTGCAATTATATTGTAATTTTTCTATCTCAAAAGCCTGTTAGTCACTGTCATGCACCAGCACCTCTTCTACATTGTTGTAAGTCAGGTTTCAGAGTTTGAGTTTGTAAAACACTGCAAGTGCCAGCTCTTGTCCGTGCACAGCTTCAAGTAGTTTTATTTCAGTTCACTGGGCTTGAAGTCTTTTTCTGTACCTTTGCACTTTACAGCCATGTTGGACAGTCATCCTTGAACTTCATTTGAAGCACTGTTTTCCTGCTTTTAGCTGAAATGAGCAGAGTTCTAGGTCGTGTGTTAGTTTGGGGCTGTGATTTAGTCCCATGCAGTGGTGAGTTGCCTTAACCTTACTAAGGAACAGCCTGGCTTGCAGAGAAATGGATAAATTCACTTTTGTGATATGTCTTGTCATTTGATTTAGGAAGCTAAAGTTTGTGCACCAACTATAGCTTTATGGTATTTTCATGTTATGTGCTGTGACAGAATATGTTCATACTAGAAATGAGTAGGTTTTTTAAAAAGTGACTTTGTGTGTGAAATCTGACAATTTGGGAAGTGCTGTGCTGAAATGTGCTGTTACCTGTGTGCAGTAGTCCTTGGACCAATGTCTGCTAGAACAAAGAGCTGATCCCAAAAATTGCACCTGGATTAGGGAGTAAGGTGCCTAGTGTCGCCCTCAAAAGATTGTCACCTGTTCAACCATGTTCTGTGGTGGCTGCAGTAGGTGGCACCTGCTCTCCTCTGACCCCTGGTGTCTTGGGAGTGAGAACTTGTGACCCTGCAGGTGACATTGGAGAGGATCCTGTAAGCACAGGTCGGGGAAGGGCAGCAATGCCAGGGTGTACCATGGAATATAGAAAAATGCAGATCTGTGTTGGGTGGCATTAAAGACACAGTCACTTTGAGACTCTTGGAATATAAACCTGTTTCTAGTACAGTTCCTAGTTATGAGAGATTTGTTGATAAAGCTTTGCTTATGTGTTTAAAGGCATTTTATGATTTTCTGAGCCCTGGGTGGATTTGTCTGCATAGAGGTGCATAGGAGGAACGGAGCTGAAATAAGGTGTATAGCTGGCATGTAAATATGTTGGTGACTTCACAGTTGCTTTAGGAAGGTCATGAAGATAGAAATAAAGTCACTTTACTTGGCTGTTCCTTAGTTTGTAGTTGAGTTCTGAATTTCCTATGTCTGAAATTATCTCAGTAAGTTATTGGCCTGTTCAGGACCAAATGCTTGATTGTGTTGATGTCACCTGTGAGAAATAGAAAATAAGAGCAATTGGTTTGCTTTCATCATTTAATAAAGTAAAAATGTGGTAGTTTTCTTAAAACACAGATGTTCTTTTATTTTTGTAATCTGCATGACCAAAATGGAATTCCCAAAACCAAACCTTTCAGACTGCAGTGTCACTGAACTCAGTGTGTTGTGATGTACATACAGTTTTTTAATAGTAATGGGTGTTCATGTCTGCTCTAAAGTATAATTTGTTCTTGACTTGTAAATTTTATTTGGCTAATAAAACTAGCCTAATTTTTATAATACTGACTACTACTGCATTAAAAAGAAACATGCTAACCACCTGTAAATATAGTGCAGTGATACTTGCACAAGTCTGTGAAGTACGTTCCACATGTTTGTTTTAACATCAGGTGCTGAAAAGGTGGTTTAGAACAGTGGTAACAGCTCAGACAGCTTCCATGGCTGTAAATCTCTGTGGGTCACTGATGCTGTGACACACTTGCAAAATAAAATCTGTGTCTTGTCCTGCAGGCTTCTGTAGTGTAACTTGGGTGGACAATCCTTACCCTCCAGAACTGGGCAAGCTTTTGGGTTTGTGTTGAATGTTGCAAGAGCTGCAGTCCAGGCTCCAGTACTGGCTGTGGCAGTTCCATCCTGCTGCCAGGAGCTCAGCCCTGTGGGGAGGTGGGGGTGTGCACAGCTGGCCACTGACAGGAGCTGTGCCTGAGCTCTACCAGATTCCTTGCACGTATGGACTTAACGACCTGTGAAGCAGAAATGCTTCAAATGGCTAAAAATGTAAAGTTCTCAAATGCTTTATAGTGTCGTCCTCCCCCACACCCGCAACTGAGATCCCTGTAAAGCAAATTTTCCTTTCATTTAGCATTGGAAGGTCTAAATGGATGGCATAGGTCAGAAAACTGGTTTATTACCCTGCTCTGTCACCTGATACTGCTGTCCCAACATGGCATTGCCACTGGTGCCAAAAAGGGTCTGAGCCAGAGTGATGCTGAGGACCTCAACCTCCCATTCAAGTGGGAAAAGAGAGCAGCTTCCTTCCTCTGCACACCTCAGAATGTTTATTCTAAAATGAAAAAGTTTGGTTTAAATCATTATATTGCTAACTAATCCCTAAAAAATAGCCCAAAGGACACCCCTGTGATGTGCACACAGTGAACAAAAGATGGTGTGTTTTGTGAGAATGGGGTTTTGCTCCTACAGTCCGTGAGAGGGTTGGGTTTCTGATAGAAGGCAGCTTATCCAAACCTTTAGATTAGGATTGTTTGACCTGTTGTAGCTACTATGGATTCGTGTTTATCATGTAATCAACAGTTTATACCACGTTTATGTTGTTTACATTGTTACAGACCTTTTACTTTCTGCACTATTTGGAAGAAGGCATTTTCAGTAGTTTTTCAAACTCTCTATGGGTAATACCTTGCATTGATATTAGGTGATTAATAACACCCAATTTTCAGTCTTTCACACCACCCAGAGGCATAGTTTACAAAACAATGGGTTATTTAACATGTTTTGCATAACTGGTTCTGTGATCTGGTGCATGTGTCCCTTAAAGATGAGTTTTCTGCTTGTTATTTTTGTATTTCTTAATGAATAAAACAGTTGTATCCCTGCTTCACTGGAAAATGTATTTCACAATGCAAACACACCACAAGGAGTTCTGAGCTAGCCTGAACAAGCACTATTTGCTTTTGTTGACAGGCATTTTTTAGGTCTCCTGTTGAAGCATTACTGCTCTGTTATTTCTGGTATGTGCATTTTTACACACACACAGACAATACCTCTACTTCCATGTCCCTTTAATGAGTATTTATTTGTGCTGTAATGTAGGCATTACTATTGATGAGTGTCAGATGTGTATTTCTCATTACAAGATGAAAGTTTTCCTGCTATATATGTTTTCCTGGGAATTTTGTATTATTTACCTGTATACTAGGACTTGTAAGGGCATGATGGAGTTGGGTGCTTTTCTCATTGCTGTTCACTTTGCCAAATCCTAATCTTTTTACCTTCTCTGCTCCCAGAACTCTCACCAATTTCTATTACATATAAATGGGTGGAAATAGTCACTTTTGAACTGATACCTCTTTTCATATGGCTCTCAGAGTGTTTTAATCCTATGAACTCTGTATTCCCCCTAAAAACATCTCTCTGGGAAAATGTGTAGTGGGAACCCTGAAAGAACAACAGCTGTAAAGCTGTAGTTCACTGCAGAAGAGAGACATTCTTCAGATTTTTCTATTTCCTGTAGTTCTACCTGCTGAATAGACTAAACAGTTAAAAAGATGGTACAGTTCAAGTCAAGGCTGTAGCAAAAGAAAAAACCAGCCAGCTTAAAAACCAAAATTCGAGTACTGTTCTCTGTCTGTGGTTCAGCCTTTGCCAGTAGGAGTCCTAACCTAAAGCTGCTATAGCATTTTTTAAGCACATTCTGAGTGTAATGAATCTTGGTGTAACTTTTTTTTGCTAAAAGTCTTTTAGGCAAAGTGCAATGTTGCCTGTTGTTGTTACAGTAAACGTCAGGCTTAGAGCACTGGCTATTCTCAGATTGTCAGCCATCCAAGGAACCAAAGCTCCTTAACTTGGAAAACTAGATGTCAGGCCCAGGCAGACTAATAATGCCATCTGTCTGAGGCATCTGGATATTAACCCTCTTAGCATGATGCTTAGGTTTCATTCCCAAATGCTTTCGCAGATGGAAAATACACAGATTTGAAAGAATAGCTCTTCTTAAAAAAAAAAAAAAATTGGGCTATGTTGAGCTGTGTACAATTTTGGTGCATATTATATTCATCAAACTACTATAAATACCTTTTTTCATGAGTAATGCAGTGAGGAATCTATGCCAATTTAGAAGAGAATTACATTTTTAGCTGGAAATATGTCAAGATGCACATTTGCTAACCACCATCAAAGTACCAATCACTGATTAACATTGCAGAAAAATTTCTTAGAAGCAGAATGGGCTGACGAATCTGAAAGTACATAATTTGTTCAAATGCTACTTTGTACCATGGAATTGCCAACTGGTTTGTCTCACAGAAGCCCTGTTCTCCTGGGAATGCTCTTTGAATTTAAAGACATGCAAAGCCACATCTCTGAACACACGCTGTTAGTCTGTAATCTAGTCAATATGGAAGATGAGCAGCTGTCAGTCTCTTCTGTCATTTCTGTAATTTTTGTTGCTTTCTGTAGCTTTACAGTGGACTTTCTGTCTTTTGTAAGAAAATTTGCTTTCCACAGGGCCCTGCAGGGAAGGAAGCATGAGTATAGTCACTGCAGGCACTGACTGGGAAGAAGAAAGTTCAGGAATACTGAACCTGTTTGCAGCACAGACTTGGATTAAAGCAGTGCTAGGTAAAATGCACAAGTAGTTTGGGACTGGAAGTTCATATGCTTTTTACTTTTTCTCTGTGGATCAATAGTCTTGTTTTCTTTACTGCACACTAACCCAGCTCCAGTGGGAAGCCTCCCTCTCCCAGGCACACACCCTGATGAACAAATTGCAGCATGGGCAGGGCATGGCCCTGGGGGCAGGCTGTGCTTACCTTGTTTTTGTATACAAGCACAGCACTATCAGCTGTGTTTTGAAATAGTTTATTCCAATTTCATCCTCTAGGTTCCCTCCCTCCTCAGAAGGGATGTCCTCTGGTTTCGGGCTCACTGGCTCTTCCTGGGCTGGGTTGCAGCAATGTGAAAGATTCCTGGTGCTAAATTCCCAATTCTCTCCTTGTGCTTATTATATAAATTAAATTAGTATATTATATATACTAATTACTACTATATATATTAAATTTAGTATATTATATATACTAAAACCTCTTCAGGTTTTAGTAATCTTTTAAGTTTACTGGGTAACAAATTTGGCCAAAGTCCTTCACTGTGAGATTTTAATTGGACTTGTTTGTTTTCTTTCCACCACTGCTGTAATAATGATGCTCTGTTTATTGGAAAGGGCTCCTTTGAGTCCTGATTGCAAGTTCAGGACTTCTCCCCCAAGATCACTACTGGACTGCAGGACGTTTGGAGTTGTCATTGCTAATGCCTCTTGCATAGGGGGTTAGCAACTGCATTCTGCAAGAGTAGTGCCAGCTTTCTACTGTTACTTTCATGGAGGTGTGTCCTCCTGAAAAAGAGAAATCCCCAGGAGCACAAGGAGCTCCAGCCCCTGCAGTCCGTATGCTTTTTCCCTCTAGGCCCATCTGTCCATTACTTTCAGCAGTCTTAAATGCAGGCAAATTATTTTTTCTCAAATGACATCATTTAGATGTTATGGGAATTTTCTTTTACTCACCCAGCACCAGTTAAAATCTCAACTTCCTCTGTGTGGTATCAATTTTACTTTTAAATCTTAGAGGTGTGAGCTTGGCGATGAATCAGCACCACGTGTGTTTTGGAAATGTTACGATGGCTTTGTGTGTAGGTGGTGGCAATGGGGAGCTCTTGTTTTTGATATATTGGGGAATCAGATGAGAGGGAGTTGAGAAACTTCGAAAGGAAGAGCTGGGCTTGTTTTATTGCTGGAGCTGCTCTGTGCCAAAAGTGTTGCAACGAGCTGATGCCACACACTCTCTAATGCCTGTTTAAAGTGTGGTTTTCTTTCTTTCACTGGGTGCACTTCTGTGTGAATGAGAGGATGGGAAAGCTGAGCCCTGAAAAGCACACCACAAAAGTCGAGTAAGTGAAAAGAAACCTGAGCCGAACCCCTGACATACAGTTCCCACTCTGAATAAGCTATGGAATATTGAACAGAAAAAGAGGTTTGCCCAGAAAATACCAGGCAAGATAATAAAGGTCAATCTGTTACCTGTGAGGAAGATATGCTGCCTGAGACAGGTTCTTCTGTTCTGGTAAAATAATGTGCCTGCAGAAACAATCCTGTCTAAATTTTTGTGTGTGGCATCTGTTAGTTTCACTCATTTGTGTTGGTGTTGCAGCACATTATGTTACAGTATGAGGATGGTGGACTGTGTTTCTTGGCTTTTGCAAAGAGCAAGAAATGAAATGTTTAAAAAAAATTCCAAGAAGAGTGCAAGACAAATGAGTGTACAGGGAGTAACAGTAACAAGAGACTTGGTTATGGTGTTGAGATCCTGAATGGGAATAGCTTTGTTTATGCTGTTCTCTCTAAGTTATAGTATACAAGTATTAATTAAGCCATACATCTTTATGAAGCATATGGATAATTTCCCCTTATTACAGAAGGTAATAAAGAAGCATTAAGGGTTGTATTTTAAAGATGAAGAATCACATTAAAGTTATATATTATTAGAAAAAATTTGGTTAAAAAAATCCCACTTTTTGGTCCATAGCCTAAACTTTTTCTCAAGTTCAGTCTTTTTCTGAGGCTGCGGAAAGAACTGTACACTCAGTAGGTACAGACTCTGAGGAGGCAGAGAGACTGGGTAGCATTTAGGCAGCTGAATACTGGCCTTTGCCTTTGTTCCAGTGCCCACAAGAGTTGTTTTTACAGCTTTCTTCCTGATTTTTTTTTTTCATTTTGAGCACTAAATTCTAAACAATAAAATCTTCCTGCAAATTTCTGATAAATATGTAATATGACTACAGGGCAGGAAGTGTGTGCCTCTGACATACGTGACTGTGGGTGACATCCGTGACTTCTGCTCCAGGAAAGAGTCAGGAGAGCAGCAGGAAGAACATTTTCAGCTGGTGGGTAACTGCTGTGTAGGGTGACCAGTGGAATGGCTCATGCCCCAGAAGTCACAGCTGGGGGTGAAGATGGTCAGGGCTCGTTGCCCTAAAGGTAGTAATGTTATTATGAAATTGTTGGAATAAAGCCACTATTTGTAGGAATTGTGATTTATACAAAAGACTAAAGGAAAACACTGTTCTAAAGCCGGCTTGTGCTGGCCTGCAGAGGCAGGAGCGCGGCGGTGGGATGTGTGCCAGCAGAGGGCAACAGCCCGGAGCGCCGCCGGGGCTGTGCTGGCTCCTGCAGCATCCCCACCCGGAATGCGCATCCCGGGGGGAATGCTGGGCTGCGTGCTCCAGCCCCGCTCTGCCAATCACATGCTGTAGGAAACAGTGCTCCGGTGGGAGTCTCTTACTGCTTCAGCTGCCAGAACACCCCTGATTCCAGCTCTGGGAAGGTCCTTACCTAGGAGGTCTCCCAGAGCATCCTTTTGAGCCTCGTGAGAACTTGGATTCCTCTGAGCTGCTGTGGTTGGTACTTTTTAGCTGCTGATTTGGTTTTGTTGCTGAATTCTAGCAGCAGCTGGGCAGCAGATACCCTCGGGACTTCTCTGCTGAGGCACCTCGATCTCCAGGTCCCTTGGGAGCCAGTTCCTGAGTACCAACTCCAAGTGACTGCAATTAGCCTTGGAGCTATTCCAGCAGATACCTTATATATTGCTTTTCTTATATTAATATCCTTAGTGAACATTTTCCAAGAAAACATATGGTCTAAATACAGATCTGTCTAAATGAGTAGCTACCTAATTGGGATGACAAAAGAAGTTTATTTGGAAGGGACTCCTGGAGATGATCTGGTTCAAAAAACCCTCAAAGCAGGACCATCTTCAGGGTGAGATCAGTTTGGTCACTCCAAGATAAATATATATACTTAATATATGCATTAATAAATATGTTTGTATCTATCAACATATATTTTTATCTAAATATCTGTATCTTTAAAAAAAAACAGAATGAAAAATAATTTAGGCTGTGAAGATGCAGCTTTAGAAGCTTCTGTGAATGCAGTGTTTTATTTACACCTTTTCCAGCTCTTCAATGCTGAAACCATAGATTTTTAAAGAAAGTTGATTAATAATTTCATGGAAGAGATTATGCAACTAAGAAGGAGAGCTGCTAAAGGTAGGAAATTGCTTGATATGGGTCTCTGGAACCTGAACATTGGTATATCCCTGAAAACAGGTACGTACAGGGGAGTGAAGTGTTACTGAATTGTTGTTTGCACTGTGTTCAGGCTGGATGATCCAGTGAGTCAGGATTCTTGCAGTTTGCCTTGCAGAACCAGGAAGGATTTTCCCCAATTTGATGCCATTTGCTTTCTGCTGGGTTTTTGGGAGGCAAGGTGACCTTTCAGGCTTCTGCAGAGGCTGTGGAGATTGACAAGGTGTTGTCTGATTGCACTGGGGCTCTTCACAGAATTAAATTCTTGTAAGCACTCCGTGTCCTTTCCATATAACCTCAGCATTAAACCAGCTGCTGGATTTTGGGCCAGGAGAGAGTTTTGGATTGGATTGGTAGGGATTGTTTTTATTCCCTCCCTTCATGCCACTTTTATTAAAGAAATTCCTTGCTGCTGTGGAGACACTGGCAATGCTTTTCTCTCCCATCTCCCTGTGGCTCCTTGGGACTGGGAGGTTTGGTCTTTCACTGTAGAGCTGAAGATTGTCACAGGAATTTGGCAAGGTTTTGATGGGCTAAGGGATGGTGGGACTGGCTGGAACAGGTGTTTTGGGACCTTTCTGCTCTGAGAATTGGTTATATGGTTGTCAGTGATCAAAGGTAGATTAAATGTAGGAGTAATTTTTGACTACTTGAGACTAGGAATTTTTGAAAGAGGCTGGGAAAATTCCACCCATTGGGTGTCACTGATTCCTTTTAGCTGAAAGCTTTTTTGAGATACCAGTCTTTGCATTTAAAAACAAACAAGAAGTTTTTGTCTTGGGGTTGTTACCAAGTCATGACTATTTTGCAACGCTGCTGTAAAGATAATCCTTGATTACTGGAACATGCTTTTGTCCCACTCCAGCAAGGACTATTCAATGGTTTGCTCTTGTCTGTCACTGTAGCTGTCAGGATTTGTAAATCCAGGGGTACACGAACCTGTGGGGCAAAGCATATAAGAAGGTATTCCTGGTTTGGTTCAGTTTAGGTGCTTAGCTCCCAGGCTGACTGGAGTGAGATGTAAATTTTTAAAGTGAAAGCCTAATATTTTGTTATTGAAAAACTTTGTGTTAATAAAAATACACAGACACTTTGCAATGGTTTCAGGACTTGCTCTTGTATCTGGACTTTTTATGATTACTGAGGGATTTACTCAGAGGAAACAAGCTCTAGCCCTCATTTCCGAGGTAAATTCTACTATTTATATAGTTCCTTTTTCTCTGGTTTGAGCTTGTGTCTTGCAGTTTTGCATGTTGTGCATCAACAGTGTAAGACTGGACATGGGAAAAGTACTCGAAGACCTGGGTGTTTTAAACTGATAGTTTAACAGGATTCTCTAGGGAAAATGAAAGAATTTTGCCTGAATTCTGTGTGAGGTTTGATTTCATGGCTTTATCTATATTTCTTCTGTTTATGGGTAGGCTGCCAAATGGTGTTTAAATAGCAAGACTCTCAATCCCCATATGTCTTTGATAAAGTCCTTAAAGTTTCAGGTGTGTTAAATTTTCTTACCTGAAAAATTAGTGTGATTGAGTAGTTAAGATTCTCAACAAGCCTTTGAAACCGTCCTGTGGAAGGTGCAATAGCATCTGTCAATCATTGCTGATAGGTTTTAAAAAGATGTATGAAACTTGGGCTGAGGACATGGCTTGAGGAGAAACATACAAGAGCGAGGTAATTTTATTTATAAAAGAGATTAAATGGTCTCTTCCAAGAGAAATCTCTTGATACTTCTAGTTATCTCTTCCTTTTGCACAAGAACATTTTGTGAATGGATGAGTAATGAAGAAGGCAAATGTTTCTTGTCTTTAATACAATTAACCTCTAAGGCCTCACTGGTGCAGAATACAGCTGAAAAATTCTTCTAATAAAATGAGTGGGGGGAAAAAGATTTATGTAGAACTTTGTGCATTTGTATCAACTGGAATAAAAATGACAAATGTAATTTAGTTCAGTGCTTTAGGCTAAATAGCACCTGCAGTTGAGAAGGACCCATATTGCCTGTGCAGGGTGTATTTGGCCTGAGAGATTGCGTAAGGGACAGGAAGGTTTTTATAAACTGGGGAACTGGAGGCAAGATCCTGCTTTCTGCGGTGGGAGTGGGGCGGCTTAGGAGGGCTGGAACTCTCTCCTTCCTCCCCACCACCGCTCCTCTGCTGCGCTGCCCCGTGCGCGGGCTTGACCTCGGCACTGGGGATGTTCAGCCACTGCAACTTCTGTCCAGTCCGTGGATTGCAGGGATTGAAGCACTTTTTGGCCACACGGAGGGCAGCGGCAGCGCCGTTCGGCGGGCGGAGGGATGGATGCGGTGCCGGCGGGTGCCGGTGCCGGCCGGGCGGG
>VXAX01000021.1:173460-252360 GCA_013399835.1 Leptocoma aspasia | reverse complement strand
ACATACATATATATATATGTAATATTTTTAAATTATTTTGTCTATGCAAAAATGGCATTTTTTTCAAGGAGCAAGCTAAGTGACCTCCCAAAGCCTGGCCCTTTTTCAGTCTCCCCTGCCGTTACAGTAGTCACTGACCACCTCCCACTAGCCCTTCCTGCTCTGGTGCTTTGTGCCGAGTGCCGATAGCAGCTGCCGGGTCCCAGAGGCTGCCTCCCCTTCCCACGGCATACCCTGCCAGTGTGAGCTGACACCGTTGGTGCCAGTCAGCTCGGAGGAGCACTGCTCCCCACACTTCCCACTCCCATCAGTCTGTCACCACTGTCGTGTGGCAGAATTACTGCCTCCTGCTCTCCAGCACATCCGAACACACAAAGAGCTGTGCTGCTGCTGCCAGCGCTCAGCTGCTCTGCGTCTGTGAGAGGGAGGGAGCCTTGGAAAGGTCAGTGCAGGGAAGGAGGGGATGCTGGCTCCTTCCTTTAGGGGCTGTATCCTGGCATCACAGTGAAACCTTGTCCTGCTGGCTGATCCGTGTCCACAGGGACTGCAGCCAGCAAGGGTACCTCACATCTCAGGGCTTCCCAGGATGGTTTAGCACCATGTGCAGGTCCAAAGAGCTTCCCCTGCCTGTTCCCCGCCTATCAAAACCATCCCACATTGCGGAAATTGAATGTCTTGATCAGTTGTGACTCCACTCTGGACTCTTCCCTTGTTTTTATTCCTGGCCCAATTTCATTGCCAGCTTTAGCAGCACAACAGCAGCAGCCGCCACTGCCCTGGCTACAGCAGGATCCTCCCTGAAGCGATGTTTAATTTATCCCCCACATCCCCCGTGCCCAAGGCAGCCCGAGGCGGGAGCACCGCCACTCTGCCCCCTCCAACCGCATTAGCCCCGGGCCGATCTCGTCACCCCTGTCACCCATCGCTGACACTAACTCAACTTGCCTGCACTGTTGTAGGGGGCAGATGGACTGTCGGAGCCCGAGGGCATCTCTCTGAAACGCGTGGCTGTGGTGGAAGATTTCTTTGACATCATCTACTCGATGCATGTGGAAAGCTCGTCGGAGCCGGGCAAAGCACCCAAACATGCCGGGCAGAAGAAAACCTACCGAGCGGTGAGAGTCCCCCCGTGCCCCGGGCACTGGAGCGGAGGGGCTGCGGGAGGGACAGTCCCTCGGGAGTGGGGATGACAGGGCAGGTAGAAGCAGAGCCACTGGCGGGAGGCAGAGGCGAGGCAGAGCCCAGTGTGCCTGTGCGAGGAGGCGTGAGGAAGGAGGGGTTTAAAGGCAGAGCAGCTGTGCTCGGGGACGGGAATCCGGGCTGCAGCGGCAGCACAGCGCGGCTGCCGGGAGAGGAGAGAGCAGGGGAATCGTACAAAGACACTGTGCGTGTCTGAAGGGAATAGGAAGAGAAATCCTCAGTATTAGTGATGGATGAGAGAATGTTTGTCTGGTCCCTTGCATGCTCCGGGTCATCTGCCTCCCTGTCTCCCTCAGCCAGAGAGAAATATCTCGTGTGGGCCTTGAAGGTCAGGAGCAGCCAGACAGGGGGACTGGGGCATGGCCGTGGCCTTTCCCTCCTCTCCAGCCCATCCAGGGTTTCCTCAGTTACAAAATGGAGGCAGGCACCAAGCTAAGCCTTAGTTCCTTGGTTCTATGGATGCCAAGACCCAGCTCTATCCATCCTGAAACACCACTCTAGTTAGGTCAGGAATAATTTAGCTTGAAGTGTGCTTCTCCAGGGAGCTTGCTGTTTCTCCTGACTCTGCACAGCCCTTCGATGCAAACATTTGGGCTCTCCTTTTACAGGAAGAGCTGAATTTACTGTCCAGAATCAAGCTATTCCCTTGAATCCCACAGCCCTAAGGACCAGGTCGCTTAGAGACAGGAGTGGCTTGCTGGCAGCTCATCTCTCTGGTGTATACAATGTCTCAGAGAGGTCTTTGCAGGCTGCCCTCGTCTCCGTGATGATGCCTGAGGTTCTGCACAGCTCAGTGTGCTGCCAGAGTCAGCACAGGGTTGGAGCCTGTCCTGCCTGCCTATGTCCGTGCTCCATCCACGCTGTGGTGCTGGCAGTGCTGGTGAGGCAGCCCAGTGCCCTGCAGCCTCCCACATGTGCTGGGAGTCCCCAGGGAGCAGGGCTCTGCACACAGAGCTCAGGGCATCACTCCTGCCCTGAGCACTCCAGCCCTGCCCCTGCGGCAGAGCGTGGGGCCGGGGGCTGGAGCACGCATTGACCCTCCCTGGCTGGGGGCAAGTGACCTTTCTGTGGTCTGGGGGGGGGCAGCCCCACCAGCATGACCAGAATTCAAAAACTTTCTGCTCATTTCCCCAGCAGACCACTCCGACCCTTCCCTAATTCCTTCAATTCATCTCTCTGGAGGACTAATCTGTGCCCTGCACAGCCCCAGGGGAGCAGGCTGGATCCGTCTGTTTTCCCAGGCCTGCTCACAGCAGTCAGAGAGCTTCACGCTCCACCCCTCATCTCCCTCTTGAGCTGAGATCATCACATTAGCAGCGTGTATCCCCTCCTGACCTGGCAGGACGCTGCTGGCTGGGCTGCCCAGCCTCGCTCCTGCCCTCACTCCTGCCCTTGCTCCCCGGGGTGCCTTTGTAGCCTGAGCTGGGAGGTGAAATGGTGCAGAGCACACGCCACGCCTGGCATGGGTGCACAAAGGGACGCTGCTTGGTGGCCAGTTGGGAGACTCCAGGGTCCCCGGCCTCCTTCTCCCTGCTCCCTTTCCCCACTGCTTCTGATTAGAGACACTGGAGAGTTTGCCCTTGTCCATGACCTCCGGAGGGAGGCAATCAGAAAGGGAGTTTGGATGGGAGATAACTCATCAAGGAAGCTGTCTGCTCTGCAGAGCATCAAATCAGCTGAGAAATAACAACTGTATCACTAAAATTAGCCGAACATTTGCAGCAGAGGCTGTGGGCTTCCTGGAGCAAAAGAGGCAGGGAGATGGCTGAGCCTGGCAGGCAGCACGCGGGGACAGTTCCCTACCTGCAACACCACGCCACGGCTGCCACCAGCAATTTCCAGGCCCCTCATTTCAGCCTTTCTGCGGGAATCCCTTGTGCCTGTGCATCGATAAATACCGCACAGAGGCAAAGACTGAGCCGGCATCCTCTCGGCCACAACAGACCTCGCTGGGGCTGCAGCGAAATAGGAGGAGAATCCCACGAGGACCAGGCACTGCAGCCTCCATTTGAGCGCTGGGACAAGGTCCCCGCCTGAACTTTCCACCCATCTGGCATTCTGTGCGTGTGAAAGCCCGGGCTCTGCTGCCGCGCAGTGGAGATGGATGCGGCTCCCTCCCAGCGCAGAGCCGGGCACGGCGCTGCCTGAGCCGTGATCCAGCCCAGCCCCTGCCCCTGCCCCGCTGCTCCGCTTCTAGAACAGCACCCCCCAGGGTAGAAAAATGCCTGGAATTTAGGTGGTTTTGTATTTAATGTGGACTTTTAGAATTTAGGTATTATTTGTTAACTATGTAAGGTAGGAGGACGATGCCCACCGGCCAGAGGAGGGGACCAGGACATCCTGGGCTGTCCTCCAGCTCAGCCCTGCCACCAGCCCTCACCACGAGGTGTCTGATTGCAGCCCCGCTTCCCGTCCTGAGCCCCACTTCTGCCGGGCTCGCAGCCCCGAGGACTGGCACAAACAATTGAATTTCTGTCTGCTTTATGACCCCACTTGTAAGTGCTGTGACCCCTGTGGGGGTCACGGCCCCTGGTTTGGGACCCGCCGTGCTCGGACAAGTCACTTAGACCAAACAGGATGGGTGATTAACCATAGGAACGAGCCCAAAGTAAGAGGTGGGCTCTCCACCTTTTAATGCCTTCCAATTAAGACCAGATGTCTTCCTGGATGATGTTTTAGGCAAACCACAGGCCACTGGGCTGCAGGAGAACCTGGGTGAAGTTTCATGACTTGTGCTACACAGGTCAGACTCCAAGATTTGATGGTCTTTTATGGCCTTAAATAAGTTTACATTAAAATTGACTCAATCTTCCTCCTAATAACCTAGTCTTGATCTTTAGAAATACTGTAAAATTACTGCTGGCAGGAATTAGTTGCAATAATAGGACTCTGGGATTGCCAGACACCTTCTGTGGGTGCTTAGGTCTGGATCTAGTGTTTAACTTCAAGCATCCAAGTTTTAAATATTTATCCTTAGCTTTTCCTCATCTGTAAAATACATATCCCACAAAGGTTCAGGAGACTTAATTCATTACTGTTTGGAAAAATGTTTTCAATTCCCTAGATAAAATATGTCACAGAAGTGCAAAGTATTATTAACAGTAATTGATTGTCATTGTGGGAAAAAGTGACCTGCCCTTACAAAAGATTAATGGATTCTTCAGGTTACTGGTGTGATGGTAATTAACAATGCAAACAGAGCTGACGAGGCCTTACTTTCACATTTGATTCTTACACGTTCACAGCTTTGCTCTTCCCAGATTCCAGGGGGGAGCAGGAAGGAGTTTCTGGGAGGTGTGGGTGTGCAGGGATACCAAAGGTCTGTTCATTTGTGTCTTGGTGCCTCACTGGCACACCAGTTACTCTCCCAGAGTGTTCCCCCACCAACAGCTCAGGAGGGAGGAACTAAAGACCAGCCCAGACAACGTGTGGCTACGAGCTGTGCCCGCGGTCCCTGCACTCTCCACCCCCTTCTCCCTCTCCCAGGACATACAGCTCTCTGTTGTTTCCCCAGATTGCAGAGACCTATGCTTTCCTCCCGAGGGAGGCTGTGACCAGGTTCCTGATGAGCTGCACTGAGTGCCAGAAGAGGATGCATTTCAACTCCAACGGCCTGGAGCCCAAAGGTAAAGGCAAGTGACTTCTGCCAGCAGAGCTGACACTGCATTTTGCACCAGCTCAGTGCCACCGACAGCTGCAGATACTGTCCTGCCCAGGAGATACATCGTAACCTAAGGGTTTTCCTAACCTGGGCTATTTTTCATTTTATAGCCAAGCTGAAGGAATTGCTTAAACCTTTCAGCTTAGGAAGCAGAAGCAGCCTGGCTTTCTTTCTGAGCTTCCCCAGTGCTGCCCAAAATATGGGGCAAAAGTGCCACAGATATGGCTGCAATCAACCCATGATCACGTGTGGGTGGAAACCTCAATGCCTAAAAAAACAGCCTAAAGTTTATCCCTGGAACTGGTAATTTTGTACTGAAAGACACAGAATATGTCTGAATAGCTGAAGTTTCTGATAAAGAAGCAATTTACGCTAATTAATAGATAAGCACGTGATCCTGAGTTAGATAATGGCAAGTGTTTTGGCAATCACAGTTACACTGTGCCTGTGTACACACACAATTAGTGTGGCCACTGAGGTGGTTGACTTGTTATAGTTCTTTTGTGGACAGATCCAATCTGCAGCTTCTTAGGTCAAAGAGAGAGCAGGAGTGGGAAGAAGATGGGACCAGGTTCTCTTCCAGAGTAGCTGGTTAACTGTTTGTGTGGCTTTTTTCTGAATTACAAACTTGTTTTCACGATCAAGTGCAAAGCATCAAATTGATGTTGGTTTCAGCCATTAAAATTGCTTATTTAAAAAAAAACTAAGCAAACTGCAGGGAGTTGGTCTGTTTCAAAAGTGGCAAGACAAAGTGGCTCATTTGGCAGCTCAGGAAGGGAAGCAGAATTTAAGAAACAAAGGCCCAACAATAGAGAATTCCTAGTATTAGATACTGTTTGCCAACTGTTTACTGCTGGGAGCAGAGCTATGGACATCCCAGAGGTTTTGTGTAAGTGGATTATGTGCCACCTATCCAAAGGTAGTGCCTGAAATGCTTTGTACTCATTATATTTTTTAAGAACTCTCAAAATCTCTACCAAATAACTCCATGTGAATTCTATTAGTTGATGCTCCATTACCACAGCACTTCCCACTCTGCCAGCTACGGGCCTGATCCCTCTTTCCAACCACATCAAGAAAAGTTTTGTCCTTTGGCCTTGCTGGGAGCAAACCCGACCTTCACACTGACTGCCCTGCATCCATCACGGGTGACGCTCCGAGCACTGCGGCTGCAGCAGCCAGCTCAGGGACAGGAAGGGTGATGGCATGAGTCAGGCCAACAGGGATGTCACTTGCTGGCTTCACCCACACCAGGACACCTTCCCAAATGCCTGGCAGTAGCTGAGCTGCCAGTTCCAGAGCTTGATATCCCGTTTCAGGAGGCAGCTAATGAAAAGGGTTGTTGTTCCTTCACAGATTCACAGATTGGTTGGGTTTGGAGGGAAACTTAAAGTCCATCTCATCCAACCTCTTGCCAAGGACAGGGACACCTTCTATTAGATCCGGCTGCTCAAAGCCCAACCTGATCTCCCTTCAGGGGCTTCCACCCACCCACCATCCTGCATCTCCTGTGCCTCTCCCAGCAACACACACCCATCCCAGTTCAGAGGTGGCTCAGGGAATACTTGGTCCTGGATATCCCCACCTCTGTGGTCCTAGCTGTGGGAACCATGATCAAGGCTGACATCCATCTGTCCTGAACAAATTTGTAAATTAATATCAGTTATTGATTATTTTTATACAGCTTCTGCCCTTAGCAGTTCTCTTAAAAATAAGTCAATCAGGAATACAAAGGATCCCGCAGGTAAAAAGTCTTACTTACCCACCAGGAATGAAAGGATAGAAGTGTTTCTCTGCCTGAATAGCACCTAAATAGTGACTAAGTACATGTGAAAATGCATTGAGTAGATTAGATAAGGTTACTTTTACTGGGGAAGGGTGTCTGATTTCACTAACACGTATTCCGGAATTTATCAGGAGCAAATCACCTAAAAAAAACCACTGGGGTCATAGAAGAATTACTGAGGTGTATGCACCTGCATACACACATAGAGGCACAAACAGGTAAAGTTTAACTCAGTAAGATGACAAAATTTGAGTAATTCTCATCTCTTTCTACTTCTCTTGTCCGTGAAAGAAATCTGAACACATTTAATTTGTGATCACAAAAATTCCTAATTAAGCATATCTGACATCAAACCCGCAGGGCATGCACATCATTAATAAAAGCAAATTGTCTTGCTTGTGGGAAAGTTTGAACGTCACTGGACTTCACTGGGATCTCTTTACACTATTATTAAATTAGGAGTAATTCTGGTGGAGTGATAAAAATGTGGAGCTAGGATCAAAACCGTTTCTGCCTGTTCCATCTGTGTGTCCAACATGTGGGGCATGTGATCGAGATAACTGAAAAATGAGCTAAAGGATTCCAGGAGCTTCCTCTTGTGACATAGGATGTGAGGATTGTTCCCGTGGAGCCCCCCAGGCCTTTTAAAACAAAGGTTTTCTTTCTTTTCCAGATAACTTAAAAAAAGGGAAAAAAAAAAAAAAAAGGGTTTGGTTTCTTGGGCTCAAGCCCTTACATGATGCAGTTGCACAAATTCACATTAAATTCGTGGCCTCTAATGGGATTGTTCCAAATTTACATCAGGATGGTTTCAGGCAGAATCTAAGCACTAAAAGATCATTTACCTCCCTCCTCCTCCCCATCTGAAGTTGCTGAGCTGCTCCTGTTCAGCTTCATTCATCTCTGCAGTGCTGAGCAGTGGAGTGGGGAATGGCAGGAGAGCAACTCATCATCCTCAGAGATCCCAAGCACTCACCTCATCCTTGCCTGTGCTTCAGGAGAGAGCAGCTCTGTCTGTGTTACTCTAACCAAATGCTTTCCTAAACTCTTAAGGGCTCAGCCAGCTGGGGAAGGTGGCAGCTTTTGTTCCTGTGAAACGCTCCCCTTGCACTGGGATTTTAGCATCTTTTCATTACTGCACAGCAGAATAAAGGTTTATTTTGGGTGTTTAATAAATAGAGGCATAGAAGTGCTCCTAATCTGTAGGTCAAAGTGTGACAGACTGCTGACATACAGCAATGAGAAAAGATGGAGGAATCAGTTTACAAGGTTCCTGAAAGCTTTGCACCTTCATATTTGGGCACGTTGGTGGCTTGAGTGGCACTAGCCACCCTTCCCTGCACCCACAGGCAGGAATGCTCCATCTGCCCAGGAACAGACTAGATGAACCTGAGAAAAAAGCATTGTATTTCCATGGACCCAGTCAATGTCTTGATAGAGAAGATTTGCAAAGACCTTTGTGATGTTTAAGTCAATTACAGGCAGTTTTGGGGTCAGGTAATTTCTTAATCAAACATGATAGATGTGGTGTTTCCAGAAGTGTGGAGCATCTTCAGGTCTGCTGAGTTTTGACAGGATTTTTTGACACTCAGCATTTCTGAGAAGCAGGCCCATTAAGATTGGGTTGATGGCTTTTCTGAGGTGCTGTAAAACACTTTGTGAAGGCTCTTTTTCAAGGGGCTCTGTCACACATGCCTGTGAAACCAGTGACCCCAGAAAATGCAAGCCAGCCAGGGAGATTCAGAACCAGGAATGGAAACCTCCCACCATAAGTTCACCTTCAGCTCCTGGGAATCCTTCTTCTCCCGTTGCTGCTTAAGCTCCCTGTCCAGAGGATACCACACATCCCTTCAGCATGTGCTGAAAGGCTGGATTAATTCTCCAAACTTCCATCTGCCTGTGCTGAGGGCAAAGAAATCTTGCTTGTAGCCCTCAGCCATCCCCGTGGACAATGGCAGCTTTCCTCCTGGACAAACACACAGCATGAGCCTCCAAATTCAGTGTTAGAACAGATCATGCCAGCAGCCTTCACATTCTGTGCCCTGCAGGATCCACAGTGGTGGTGGCAGAGCAGAAAAATCTTTGAGAATTCAGAGAAATCACTGAGAATTTGCTTTGTGGGGACTTGGCCTGGCCAGACAGCGATTTGCAAGGAGCATCCAAACCTGGAGCCATCTCTAGAGCTCAATGTGATGCAGCCAGAGGAATCAACAGGAACAATTTAAATTAAAGATCTCTAAAATTAAGTTTGTGTTTTAATGAGGATGTTAATCTTCATCACCAGATAGAGATACTTAATACATTGCCTTAATGTTAACTCCTACCTGAGGGAATCCCAGCAAAATTGGCAAGACTTTGCAATGCTGAAGCAAGCTGCAAATAGATCCTTGTTCATCACCCCCTGCATAAATCCCATGTGCATGGAAGCACTTCTGAGGCTTCGGCAAGACTTGGTTTCTTCCTCAAGTTTGGGGGACACTGAAAAATTATACATTATGTGTAGTTTTTTTCACAGGTGACAGCAATGCTTTTTTTTCTTTTTTTTTTTTTTCCCCCAAGACAACATCTGTTCTGCAATTATGTTCTTGGTGGGGTCATGTTCTTAGAGGAACCTTCTCTCAGCGGGTGGTGGCTCTTGCCAGGGATTTGAAGTTCTCCTGAGTAACAGTTATGAGAACATACCTGCAGGTCCCTCATCTAAATAAAGCTTTTCCTCTGTTCTTCAGAGAGCGAGCCACCTTCCTCCTTGGTTTCTGGGATCATTGACTACAACATGCCCCTCACCTCAACTTACCTGAAGCAGATGAAGCTGCGGGTGATGAATTCACAGGAGCAGGTGAGTGAGGCGCCGGGATCTGCCTGTGCCAAGGGGCAATGGGGCATATTGATTCTGGAGGATGTTTTTGGGAATGGCTGGTTTGTCCAAGCTGGTCAGGCTCTGACCAAGCACAGCAAGTTGGGAGGCAGTGCATCCTGGATCTCCTGGCTCAGGGGAGCTGCTTCAGAGTTGTGTCAGTGGAGAGAGGCAGAGATGGGGTTGATTAAGTTATTGCTTGTAACAGTCTGCTTGTTCTTCAGACATACGGTTCTTCTAAGAAATTGTTTTAAAAATAAATATGGCAAGTAGTAATTTATCTCCCACTGATGTCTGGGAGCTTTAGCAGATGGGGTCTGAAGCCCAGACCCAGCTTTGGTTGCTCTGGGGCTCTCTTAAACTGCTCAGCAACTTGAGGGGGTTCAGCTGCAGCCGCTCCACTCCCACGTCAAAGTGGGACACGGCTCCGTTGTTTGGTGACAGTGTTAAGCCACTGGATTCTGCTTTGGGAATGTATGGGGCACCCTGCCACAGGATAATGCCCAGGCTGTGCAATTTTCTGAAGTTCTGCAGCTGCAGAATTAGCTATGGGAACCTCTGTGCACCATGGAAACAGTCTATAAAAAGAAAAGTATGTTTTACTTGCTCCCCACAATCTGCACTGGAAGCCAGTGCTGGATTTTCTTTCCAGCACACTGAAACCTGAACCTGATTTCACACATTGCTGCCAGTGGCAAGATGTGACAGCGTTTGCATGGTGCTGTGCTGGAAAACATTGCTGGGAGCCTGAGCACACGATGGGGGCTTTTATCCAGCAGCTTCCTAAAGGGATGTGGGTTAGAGCACCACTGCCAGGGTGTGAAGTGCCAAGTGTGGGTTTGCTGGAGGGATACCGAGCTCCTCCATCACTTCTCTTGTGAAACCTTCTTGCTGGAGGACAAAATGGCATCTGGTGGGAAGCACTTCTGTGTCTCAGAGCTTTTTCCTTTGCACTTGTTTGACACTTGAGTGAGTTTCAGGATTTGTTTCAGGTTTTGAAAAGTGAAAGGCTGATGTGCCAGGTTTTGTGGTTGTGATGGGTCGGGCGGTAGAGCTGTGGACAATTTGGGGGGCAGCTGAGCTGAACTGGACTGGGCTGAATTGGGCTGTGGACGTGGAGTGGATGGATGTGCCCCTTTGTGCCATCTGATTGCTACTTGGGGACCACTTCTGGATAAATAGGCCAACATGTTCCAACCACCTTTGGATTGTGCACTGTTTGCTGGGTCTTGGTGCAGCTCCTGGCAGAGTTCCTTTGGTGTGGCAGACCCTGCAATCCTGTTCTTCACCAAGGTCAGGGGCCAGGAAAGCTGGCTGTGCTTTTCAGCATTTGAGGTGTTGGTTTCAAGTTAAGTTTGCTGCATACAGAGGACTGAGTGGCTTGACTTGTAGCCATTTAGCTTGCATTTTCAACCAGTTCCTCTTGGCTCTGAAGCTGCTTAAGGGAAGTGTGCTACAAAGCTTAATTTAACTCCTGTACCCAGTTTATACAGATAGCAAACTGGCCTTGCAGTTTGACCTTACTCCCAGGAATAGCAAACCACCCAGAAGTTGGGAGGCTTCAGTAGTGGAACTTGAGTTTTTGAGCTGCCTGCTTAGAGATGCTTGTTTTGAGAACTTTGGTTGGTAATTTAGAGTTTATACCCTGAATTTTGGTGCAGCAGCTTGCACTGGAACTGTCACTAGATCGATATAACGTGCTGCTAACATGAATACTCCTGAAGCTCACAGGGATTGCAGTAGAAGCGTATGTCATGTGGGAACAAAAAGGGACCAGCTGAGGCAACCAGCAGTTGTTGGTTTAGATCATAAATCAAATGGTTTGATGTTATTCCCTGCCTCTAAAGTTTTCCTTCTCCTGTGCTCCTGTCGTTACACTGCAGCGCAGCTTTCGAAGCTTTTCAAGCCGTAGCAGCCAAGGGAAAAACCTGTTTGGAAGAAGTAAAATTTGCTGTTCACTGTGTTACTGAAACTGATTCCTGAGAGCAAAGTTAAAAAAAGATCAGTTCTATTGCTCAGACTTCTGAAGCATTGAAATTTTCCATCATGACAAAAGTCTGGAGAGGATTCAGCTGGTTGGACCTGCTGGGGAAAATCCAGCAGGATTTGAGTGCAGTCCCTTCTGACATGGGACATTCCCCAGCTTCCCCTGGGGAATCAATAGAATTATTTAGGTGGAAAAGATCTTCAGGATCATTGAGTTCAACCATTCACCCTGCACTGCCAAGCCCACCACTAAACCACGTCCCCAAGTGCCACATCAACACAGCTTAAATCCCTCCAGGGATGGTGGGCAGCCTGTTCCAGGGCTGGACAACTCCTTTGGTGAAGAAATTTTTTGTGATTCAACCTAAAACTCCCCTGGTGTAACTTGAATGAAAACAAGTGCCACACTGCTGAGTCGGCTGTGGTTGGACCTGGAGCTGCCAATGCTGAGGCTACCTGAACATAATGTGTGTAATAATGCAAATAACAGGGGTCAGTTCCCTCCACAAGCATTCCCCTGCTAATTTTATTCTTCATACTTTGCACTGGAAAGAAAACAGTGCCATCCTTTTTTCCTGGAGGATCCTGGCAGTCTGTGTGGAGCGTGGTCCGTGGAACACAGGCTGTGTGACACAGGCTGCTGCTGTCCCTTCCCCAGGGTTAGGGTTAGGGTTGCACAGTTCAGGTGTTGCAGCTTTTGGAGTTCCAGGTGCTTGCCAACTGAAAGAGCCCTCTAAAGACAGTAGAAATAATTCTGACTTTTATGCAAGTGCAAAGGAGGCAGAAAATACAATCTGCTTTTTAAATTTGCACTACACAGATATCCCCTGCAAGGGTTTTATCTCCCAGCATATCCAGGCTGCTCTCACTGAGCTCTGCCATTGTGCCACTTTGCTGCCTTCCTCTCACTAACATTTGATGGTGTTAATAGAAATAAATTAAGCAATGGACTCGTGTTTCCCTTGGCTTTGGCCAAAAGCAATTATTTGTATGCAGCAGCACCCGGAGAAACTCACTTCACTTGGGGTAACGATAAGTGAATTTATGCCAAAGTGGCCTTTTAACTTCATTATTCAGGGGAAAAAAAAAGTGCATGTAAGTGTAATCTATTAGTGCTGCTAAGCACGTTAGTATTAGGGCACCAGTGTCTCCAGAAGGAAGCGCAGCCAGAAGAACCTTAAAGAAAGCATTTTATCTCTGCTTAGGGACAAAAAACTGTCAGAAGAGAAGCTCTTTACGTGGTTGCTCACAAAATGAAGAGTTCCCACAGAATATAGTTCTCTATGTTTTTTGGAGTCAGAGCATCTGTTTTGGAACAGTGGAAAACAGCAGAGACCCGTGTTGCTTATACTGAGTTCAGTAGGACATGCAGGTTCTTCTGGGGTGGGAATCTTCCTTTATTCCCATTTTTTTAACCAGTTCTCACATGTACGAAAAATCAGGCCCCTTCCGCTTTCCAGAGTGCTGAATTAGCCCCATTTCATGGTGTCTACCAAGGCATTAAAGCATCTCTGAACTGCTGACCTTCCCAATCTAGCAGCAAAAAGGAATTAATAGAAGATATTTGATATTTATCTATAATGATCCTTCCACCTCATTTTCAAATGCTAAATATTAGCATTTTTAAATGATTGGATATTCTATTGCAGTCATTTTTCAGACAATCTTTTCTGTGTTACTCAACCTCAGCCTTGGGTTTATTTTTTGTGCTGCTGTTGGGCAGGGTTTTCACCTGTGATGGGAGGTACAGAAAGATTTTAAGAGGACAAATCCCAGCACTGAAATGTCAGTCTCTCTCTCTGTGCTCTGGAGTTGTTGCTGCTACCTTGGCAGAAACAGTCCAGGGCCGAGTAACCAGGTTTAAATGATACAGAAACGTTTTCAAAGATTGCTTCAGTGGCTGCTGGCAGAAGGTCACGCAATCAGTGAATGGCAGGAGCTGCTCTTGGATGGGAAATAAGAAGAGTGTTTTTCTTGTTGCTATGGCTTTGCTGCACTGACTTGTAAGTGTTTGAGAGGGACAGAGCCTTGTCCTGCACCATCACACATCCCATCCATCCAGTAATTTCCCTGTGAGCCTGGAGTGTGTGACGGAGCGTGGATGTGAGGTGGTTTTCAGAGCACTATTTCAAGCAATGTTTCAGCTCAGACAGCTGGATAATCCTGGAGTGGGGTGCAGGGGCTTAAATCCCACCAATGTACGTGGAGTTGGTCTTGTCTGGTGCTGGTGAGGATCTCTGCAAGATCTGAGAGCTCACAGAGCCTCATGACCGGAGGCTGGCTGGCAATGTGAATTCCTCCTCCTTTTTCCCTGGTCTACACATTACTGTGCTTGCTCACTTCAGTGTCTCAGAGGCTCTGAGAGCAGCTAAGATGCATCTTCCCCTGGCAGCTCACTCACTTCCTTCTGCTTTGGAGCCATCTCCAGCCAGTCCTGGGGGTGCAGAAGGCAGGGAGGGGAGCCTGCAGCCGCAGAGGAGGGCACACTGGGATTTTATTTTCAGTCTGGAAGTTCAGTAGTGAGAATTGCAGACATCTCATTCCACATAGTCCAGAGACCAGGAGCAAATTTGGCAGAGCTGGCAGCTGCTGGACGAGCCCTGGGACCTGGATTTAGCTGAGGGTTTCATGAAGGCATCCTGAAGAAATGCTGTGTGTGTTCACAGAGGTGAGGAAGGCAGAAGCAGGCAGTACTTGAAAGGAAGTGGGATGATGCGTTTGCATCACATGAGGATGATAAGGTACTTCCCAGTCCATTAAAGAGAGTGTTAAACATCTCCGGGGGAATAAATGCCTCTAGATCAACTTGACTTGAGCTCTAGATAGCCCTCATTCAAGAGGCTTTGTCATGGTTTGGGAAGATCTTTGTTTCCTGCTGCTAATTTTTAAGTCGTTTTTGAGCACTGGAGAGGTTTCCTAAATGCACCCTTAGGCACAGAAGGGACCACTGGCCGTAGGCACAGGGAGACACCGAGTTAGAAGCAGATTTTGTCGCTCCTCGGCGGGCTCGGCTGCACAGCCCTCTAGTGGGGACAGAGCTTCTGCCGCCGGGAGCCGGCTTAGCCTGGGAAACTTCGGATCTGCTCTTAACGACAGAGTTAGACCAGGCAAAGCCAGGTCCAGCTGTCACACCGGCGTTCTTTACTGGCAAAGATGCTTTAGCAAAACTTTCATCCTTGGCCTAAAGGCTCATGAGATGCAGGAGGTCAGATGACCGATCCATTTAGCCTGGTTTCACCCTGGTGTGAATGGGTCGCTTTCAGTGAAGGGCAACTCATTTTTGTTACTGGGAATTAACTCTGGCATTCCCAGCCAGTAAAAACTCGGGAGCTTTTATTTCCCGCTGTGTGGATCTGTCAGTACTTTTCCCAGTGCTCCAGGTGAGCTCTGTGTTTGTCCAGGATGACGTGTGCTGCGAGCAAACAGTGTGAGACCCACGTGGGCTGGCTGGGGTCGGTCCTGCCACTGTAGCTCTTGTCTTCCAGTGAGAAGTGATGCCAAGGCTCTGACTCTTTGCCGTTTTGGGGCTAATCATGCTGTTTTCTATAAGAAAGGAGGTGGCATTGTCTGTTTCTAGTGGTGCTGGGGACAATTCACCCCCCTGAACTTCTCAGGTGTATTTAGTTGCTCGATGCGACAGTGCCAGTCTGTTCTCATGCACTGGTGGTCCCTTCCCCACCCTCTCTTCACTTCCCTATGGTGTTGTGCAGCCCAGCTAAGGTCCTGGAGAAGTGGCTGGGGGATGTTTAGAAGTTTGTCTGGCTCTTGGTGGGGCTGTGGTTGTCATGCAGATCTACCCATGGGAAATTGGGACTGATCACTCTCCACCACACACCCATCCTGGTGCCTGTTATCTGGTCTCAGGTGCCTGCTACAGCCAAGACGCATGATCTTGTGTCTGGGAACACTGAATAAGCAGGACCAGAAACCACATTCCCTCTATTTAATTTCTCATTTCTTCCCAATACATTCCCTGTTTGATAAGGAGAACTGCTGCCCATTCTCTTGTGTGTTGACCAGCATCAAAGGCAGTTGTTCCCAGTAGAAGTAGAACTGGAAACAATGTTTTGGTTCATGGCCTGTAAAGTGGGGCTGGGAAATATTTCCAGGGGAAAAAGTAAAGATGTCAACCTCAGAGTGATGAAAACACTATTGCAACATCCATGGAGTAGTCTCATGGATCCAGTTGGATCTGTCCTGTTCCTGTGGAAAGCTGTGCATGGTGGGCTGTTCTGCATCATCTCAAAGCTCAGGTGCTGACGTGCTGTACATTGACTTTGATCAAGTCACACAAATGGCTGTTTCTTAATTGCCTTCTCCCTTTAAAAAGGGGATAATACCTTAGAGAGACTTCTGAGGTCTTGCTCACTAATAAAGCTCTTCAAGAGCTTGGATGGCAACTACTTTGAGAGCACAAAC
This sequence comes from Leptocoma aspasia, assembly GCA_013399835.1. Taxonomy (NCBI): domain Eukaryota; kingdom Metazoa; phylum Chordata; class Aves; order Passeriformes; family Nectariniidae; genus Leptocoma; species Leptocoma aspasia. The sequence continues at coordinate 236,454 of VXAX01000021.1, read as the reverse complement.
TGTTATTAATGATTTCCGTTATTACAGAAGATGAAGCTGTGTGGTTCAGCTTTTTAACCTTGAATTGTGTGCTTGCTTTTGTTTCCACTGCTGTTCAACCTGCGCAGGCAGGTTTGCACCTTGTCTGCTTGCACACACCCCTCAGACCCACACCAGGAGCTGTGTGTGCACAGAACGAGCTGAGGAGTCAGTTTTAGTCACAAGGATGGATTCTGAACTGTGTGGAATGCTTGAGAATGGCCAAAAATTGGTTTAGTGGGAGTTCTGTTTATGGTTACTCAATTCTGATTTGGGGGGCCAAGAGATAAGCTGTGAGGGTTGTCCTCACTGTATAGAGCAGTGCAGACATCGCTGCTGGGGCTGTGGATTTGGGCAGTGGAAAGAAATGTTAGGGCATATTTGACTGTCAGGGACCTGTCCCTTCAAACACCCATTCCCCTTACTCGACAAGAAGAAAATTCTATCCACAGAAACAACTCCTTTCCTGCTCCTGTATTTGGCAGTGACTGGTGTACCCTGTGAAGTACGGAGCTGTATTTCCTTTCCTTCTCTTGGTCTTGGCTTCTGGGAGAAAAAAAACCCTTTTATTCATGCCCATGCCAGATGCTAACTACTGCTGCTTCTAAGGAAGGAGTGATCAGGATTAAGTGGGAACACAGCCCTTAGTCCACAAGGAACCTGGTCTATAATGAAGTTTCCCAAATCTTTACCCTCCATTTTTCCCTGACTCTGCTCTGGATGGCAGATAAGCTACAGTGTGGATAAAAGATGTGTCTGTCTCTCGTGTTGTGCCCTCTTTCAGTCCCTCCTGCCTGTTTCCTTCCTGGCCTTGCCCCCGAGAGAATCGCATTTCACTGCTTATTCCTCAGCAGGGTTTGATGGTCACGGAGGACCCAATGCAGGAGGTCTCGTTTGTTATTTAACCTACTTTTCAGAGGCACAAGAACATCAAGTGACTCGCACAAGGTCGTCCATGAGTCAGTGACTCCTCTGGCGTGATGGCCAGAGCCTGCAGTCCCTGCTCCCACCACTAGATCCCTGTGCCCACAATCCATAGCACCACAACCATTCAATTAAGCTCCTGCAGCGCCTTAAATGTCGTGTATTCCTGGGTTTGACAGCAGTTCTGGTATTCTTGTGGAGCCTTGCCTTAGGAAATGACAACAGATGAGGTCAGGTCATTGTTAGCGATGCCCTTGGAAGCATCACTGCCTGGTGCTCGGGCAGGCTCTGTGGTGTGGGTGCTGTCACAGCTGGGACATGGCTCTTCCCAGGACCTGCAGCTCTGCTCTGGCAGCATCCAGCAGAACCCTGCTGGACCAGCACAGTCGGACAGGGAGCCCTGGGCTCTCTGCATGGGCAGATCTGTGTCCATGTGAGGGCTGGGGAGGCGGATGCTGCATGTGAGGGGGCTGGCAGGTACCAGAGGTAATGAACACATTGTGAAGAGAAAGGAAAGGAAGCGACTTATAAATAATACATTTGATGTATATTATATATATGATATAGTAACAGCAGCACTGGTTTGTTATGGTGTGCATTTTTTTTTAATGTGTAATCTCGTAAGGCACTTACCCCTGTTCCTGACAACTCGATAAATTATTATTACCAATTCTATATCTAATTGCCAGTTATTTTCCCCTAGACAATTTGAATCCGAAAAATACCCACTAGGAAGGCACTTGGTGGTCTGTTTCCCAGAGCCTCCCTGGCTGTTTCTGGAGGCAGCCCCTCTTCCTCTGGTGAGCCCCTCTTCTGCCAGCCTCGTGACCCCATGCACTGGCACAAACAATTGCATTTCTGTCGGGCTCATGACCCCACTTGTAGCGGCGGTGACCCCCCTTGGGGTCAGGACCCCTCTCCTGCACGGGGAACAGCTCCTGCCCAGCAGCTCTTGCTGAATGGCTCTTCCTCCCTCACTCCCTGTGTGGACCCGGCTGTTCCACACTAAGTTTGCCGATGTGAAATTTAGGTTAATCCATTTCCAAAGTGGATTAAGCTAACCCACACAAAGGCACTTAGTATAAAATAAGAGTGTCCACATGGTGAGGCAGCACGGAATAGTGACTGTGCTTCAAACTCGCATGCTGGCCGGTTTGTGTCCTCTGCAAGCTCACCAAACAGAGGGGCAGGCACTTCGGTCCCAGGGGATGTGCTCTATCAAATGGCTTTAAGCCGGTCTAGCTTGAAGCCAAAGGAAGTGCAAGGAGTAAACAAAGCCCAGCAATGGGAAGGGGTTAAAGCCCGCTCTGCTGAGGTTCTCGGCAAGGCTCCTGTTCACCTTAAATGGTCAGGATTTTATTTTAGCTTCAGGGAGGAGCAGCAGCCATGGAGCTGGAAGGGAGGGCAGAGAAGTCCCTGTGGCTGGGGGCTCACAGCCCGCTGCCCTCCCAGCCATCCACTTCCTGCAGAAAGCCCCCAGGGCTCCCGCTCTTGCATTTCAGCCTCTGGCTCCATGATCAGCCTAGAGGAGATGGAAATCTAGTAGTGAGTGATGCCCATTTTCACCTCTGGCCTCAGAGCTTCCTGAGTGACCCTCTTCCCTTGCCTCTTCCCTGGCAGTGAAGTGGTTAACGCTGGAACAGATAACATCATAATTGGACATCCGCACTAACAAGCCATAAACCCAAACCTGGCAGTTCCCATCCTGGCTCTGGCACCATTTCTGGTACCAGCCTATTGCAGGCTCCACACTGAACTGCTACACTTGGTTTATTTCATAAACCATTTCCTTTGTAACCATTAAATAGTGAAACATGAGGTGGGCTGGGGAGGGGGATGCTGCAATGCTGGCGCCCATCACTGTGGTGGGGATCACCATCCCATCATGGTGATCCCGAACTAAGACAGAGGTCATTGACCCACTGCCCTCGGAGCCCAGCCTGGGAGCGGGTACCAGTCTGGGGGCTGCCCGGACCCCCAGCTCTGCCCTACCAGAGCTGGGGCGCAGCATCCCCATCCTCCCGGGGATCTGGCAGCCGGTACCCTGCCCAGAACTGTGCTGGGCAAGCCGCTGGTTTCCCAACAGCCCTGCTCCAGCGTTCAGAGGCTGCGGCGGTGGGTGATGGTGCTGCCGGCAGCGCGGGGTCCTTCTGCTCCCGCGGAGCGAGGGAGAATCATCGGGAACAAAAGGATTCGGCACCGCGGCACCCTCCGCGCGGGGAAGGGGCTGCGGGACCCACCGCGCCCGGGGCTCGCTGCTGGGGCCCCGCACTTGCACCCGCGCACGGGCGGACCCAGGGACGGAGCTCCCGGGGCCGTACCGAGCCGGGCGGGTAGAGGGTCCCCGGGCCGGGCCGTGACGGACGGCAGCCCCCGGTGCTGTGCCGAGCGGAGGGTCCCCAGATCGGCTGCAGCCCCCGGGGCCGTGCGGAGCGGAGGATGCCCGGGCGGGTAGCGGCCCTCCCGGCCGATCCGAACCGATCCGTACCGTGCCCCGGCCGCGCATTCTCGCGCTCTCCAGCAGGCGCCCGGCCCTGGACATTGTCTCCTCCCGGGGAAGGCCCCTCCCGGCCCTCCACAATGTGCTCTTCCAGGCGCGGCTCCGCGCCCCCCGCCGCGCCCGGCGCGGCTCTCCCGCGCCCGGAAGAGCACAAAAGCGCCGAAGAAAGTGGGAGGAGGCGGCGGCGGGAGCGCTCCGTCCCCGGCCATCCCCGGGCACCGGCCCCAGCCATCCCCGGGCACCGGCCCCGCGCCGCCATCACCACCAGCCCCGACCCCGGGAGGGGATTGTGCTGGAAATAGCCGCCTCCCTGGAGGTAAAGCCCTACTTACGTGTCAATCCTCGCCGCACGCTGAGCCCCGCACACGCGCGGGCAGGGCTCCATCGCGGGTGTATCTATTTACCTGCGGGCGGGGGTAGCACGGGGACGGGGACTCTCGCTCGGCGCCTCGCACCTCGCTGCTGCGGGGACACACGCGTGGGAACCGCGTCCCACCGGGGTCCCGTGGCCGTCGGGGAGGGTGGGGACACGGGGACCCCCGGCTGCTCAGCCCACAACGCTGCTCCTCTTGGCCACCGCCTCCAAAACTGGGTCCGTCCCCCCCCGACACTCGCTTCCCGGTGCTGGGGGAAGAGCAAAGTGCCCTTTCACACCGCGCGGCATCAGTCACCGTCCCCACCTCGCATGGAAAAGCAAACGCCTGTGAGCAAGTTCAGGTGCGGGGGAGGCAGGTGCGGGGCTCCGGGGTGGCGGTGGTGGGAGTCGTGCAGCCCGGTCCCCCCTGCCCCGCGTTCAGCACCTCCCCGCTGAACAGCAGGAACGGGGCAGCGGCTCCGGGAAGGGGCTGCGGGGCCGCCCCCCGCCCTGGCAGCTCCCCGCGCCTCGGGGCTGTGGGAATGCTCGGGGGGTTCCCAGAAGAGCTCTTAGAGAAGGGGGAGGGGGCGAAGGGGATGAGCTTCCCTTCCTCTTCCATTTGCCGTTTGCCGTTAAAATTAACTGTTTTGCCCATTTTCGGGAACTAAGAAATGACTCGGGTTTTGCCGGGTCCCGTAGAAATCAGCAGCAATCGCGGTAAATAAGGACGTAAGTGACCTGACAAAGAGCGCCGGGGATGTTCTCTTTGGTGTGGGAATTGTACACACGAGTAGGCAGCGCAGTCACAGCTCATCGCTGCCACAGCCCGCGTACACCCGTGTGCTGTGAGGCTTCTCGGGTCTTTGAAGCGATGACCACCACAGTATTTGTGGCTGCAGTACCAATCTTTGACCCGGAGTGTTTTATCTTCCATTAGTAAGCCTTTCTCTGCGCGGAACTGGTTAAGTTAGGGTCAAATCTGGTTCAATACCTTCTTGGCATGCTCAGAGGGCTGGGTTTAAACAGTGGCTGAGACGGAGATGAGGCTGCCTTCCTGAGAGCTCGTCCCTGCGCTCCGCTGCCGGGGGTCACGGCGTGGGGAGCTCTGCCCTGGCCAGGTTTGGCAGGTCTGGGGGCTGCCTGTGCCGGGCAGGTCGTGCTCGGCACCGGCGTGGCAGTGGAGCAGCTCTGGGGGCTGGCAGTCACGCGTTGCCTTTTGTTGATTCTAAAAACACGGCTGGTTCTGGTGGGAAGCTGAGCGTGGCTGTGTGCTGGGGAGGTTGCACGGCACACAGCCTCGGTTCCTGCTCCGCGGAAGGAAATCCCATCGGGATAGTAGGCTGTGGCGTGAAAGGACATGCTTTAAAATAAAAGGACTTAAAGAGAGAAAATAAACCGTCCTGAGACTCGGAGCTTGGAATATTAAACGTGAGGCACAGCATGTAAATGCCTGGAGAGAGATTGCAAGGCAGTCCCCGAGAAACTGAGCCTGGCTGTAAAATAAGGAGGTTACCGATAGTCTTGCATATATTTACGAGGTTATAAGAGTAGCTTCCCCCCCTGCCCTGCTCCAGCCGGTGCTGTGGGAGGTTGTTCTCCAGGAGGAAGAGTTTTGGTGGAGAAACATTGTCTAGCAGTTACAGCCTTGCAGTGTGGAGGGCTTGATTAGGTTTCTGGATCTGCCAGTGACTCGCTGTGTTCTTGGGCCAGCCAGAGTGGCTGTCAGTACCCGGAATTTCCAGCTTTATAAAACGAGGAGTAGTTTTCTAACTCGCAGCGAAGTTGGGAAGCTCAGCGGACGCTTGCAGGCACAGTGCTTGAAGATCGTGAATGGAAAGTGGGACAGAAATGTGGAGTGTGAGCCCTGCACATGTGAGTGTCTGCCTCTGCTGGGTAGAAAATATTGGCTGTGAATGTCTGTAGAGCAGCTGTGAATGTTGGACTGTAGATAAGGAGAGAAGCAAGGATTTTGTTTTCCAAACCCTGAGTGGTGCCGGGAGCCCTGGTCCGATGTTTGGGTGTGCCCTGTGAGTGCAGCAGCAGGATCCGACTTCCCCTTGCAGAGAGGAGCTCTGCTGCCTGACCCTTGATCGCTCAGTCCCTTGAACATTGGAAACAAAGCGATGGGACTTTACTGCGGGGTGAGGAGATCTCTCCGGAGAGCTGGGAAAAGCAGGAAGGAGGAGGGCGGCAGCAGCAGTGCTGGGGTTCAGGGTTTGGCTCTGGGCTGGCTGCTTGGGGCGCCACTGGCACTTCCATCTGTGCCACGAGTGGTGTGGAACTGGGGAAAAGGCAGCAGGTCCTGAGACAGGCACTGGTAATGGATTGCATTCTGTTTTCTAATGAAAGTTTCATTTGAAGTTTGTTTACAGGAAAGAAGAAATTAGCAGAGGGAATTCTCCTGAGAACCCAGAGAGGAAAAAGAATGAGCTGCCTGACTTGCAAGCCAAAAGAGGGTGGAAGGGTAGATTAGATTTACCGTATTGCTCCGAGTCGTGGCTGTTGCTGCTGTTGAGAAATCCTTCCTTGTTTGGCTGGATGGGGAGCCCACTGCAAGGCTCAGCCTTCAGCCAGGTTACTGGCACCCAGGGAGATTGAGAGCACCCACCCAGCCAGAAATTTTGATCCTGCTCTGGTGTCCTGTGCTTTGAGGCTGGATTTGTGCTGTGCTGTGCTGCTGTCCCTCTGCTCCTGCCTGTGCCTGGGCAGCCGGTGCTCTGGACGCTGCTGCTGGGGCCTCCTGTCCCGGGGTTGTCCCTGGAGGAGACAGTGCCAGCAGTTCATGGGCAGCACTTGGAGGTCACAATGTTCAGCCTTCAGTCTCGGAGGGGTGTCCTGAGGCAGGAGTTTGCTGGTGGCCTCTGGTGTCCCTACAAGCAGTGAGGAATGCAGCCAAGGGCTAGTGCAGGATGCCAGAGCTGGAGTGATGGGGATGGCCAGAGCCACACTTGAGGCTGGGACTTTTCTCTTTCTTTAGTAAAGAGGCACAAAGGTGTGAGGAGTTCCTGGGGCACTGTGGTGTGGGCAGAGTCGAGTGGCTGCCCAGACTCAGCAGGCAGTGGATGCTCTCTCCACAGTTCCCACTGCCAGGAAGGGTTCTCCTGCTGCCACCTGCACGTTTGGCTTTGCATTCTGTTGGGGTAGGCTGTGCAGTGGGAGCTGTGAGATGCCGGGAAGTTCATCCTGTTGGCATTTTGGCCAAGGGTATTAGTGCTGGAAAGCAGAAAGCTCTGGCTGGAAAGCAGGGGGTGACTTTCTGCTGGTGGCTGAATCCTGGGGTGGTGAACGTGTGACAGCCTTGTTTAACTTGAGTCATTTATAGCTTATCAGTTTCTGGTTTGATAGCCAGAGTATTTCTAATAATAGGCAAATGTTATTGCACCTAGAGAGAATTGTACACATTTATAAAGCACTTTCCATTGCACATGCATGCGAGGCATCCTTCGTGTCACTGCTTCTCCCCCATGTGTGAGTGCATGGAGAACGTGGTGCCTCCTGGGTTGTGATTTGGGTGCTGAGGCTGGATGTCCTCTGCACCTGAGCCTCAACAACCTGAAAACATCGTGGGTCACTCCCCAGGCTCCTCCTCTTCACCACACAGGTGAGAGACTGTGGGCAGCAAGGACCTTGGCATTTGCATTTGTCTCTTAAGCCTGACAGTAATCTTGAGTAAGCCTTGTGAAGAAGGCCAGATATTAGGGTGGCTGCCTCCCTGCAAATGCTTACAATAAAGAGACTATTTATAGTTTGCAACAGGGAGACCTTTGCAGTTCTGTTCCTGTACGTACAAGATGGAGTTTCTGGAGAGGCAGGATTGCTTTGTGGCTGGTGTGGCAGTGGAGCTGTGCTGAGCTAGGGACGATGTGCCCGTCCCTACCTCCTGCCCTCCTGCTCAGCTCCACCTGGGCACAGGGGGGCTGCACAGGGACACGTGGTGGGTCTGGGGTCAGGGTGTCCCTGCGGGGGACATGCGTGGGGCTGCTGAGCCCTGTCCATCAGTCCATCCCTTGGTGCGTGCAGGGTTTCACAAGCTGTAAATTCCAGGAAACTCCCCGGGAGGCACATGGAGGGAGCGGGCTGGGGCCAGCATGAGCCCTGAGCCAGCAGATGTGTCTGCAGGGACGAAGAGCTGGGAGGAAAAGCACAAACCTGTCTTTAAAGACATTTGTTTGTTCACAATAAAAACTATCAGCCAGCGGCAGCCAGACAGGGCCATTTTTATGAGGAGCAGGCGTAGGTTGGAGGGGTGCTGCCAATTACTGCTTACACGGAAAGGGAGCGGGGATTGTATTTTATCTCAGGACCGGGGTAGGGTAAAAAAATAAGAGCAGAGAGGTTTACAAGCCTTTGAAATGTTTCAATCAAAGGAAAGCAGAGTTGAAAGCAGTTCTGGAAACATTTTCGGTGTTCCCCTGCACCCCAGGGCTGTCTGTGCCCCTGGCTTTGGGAGGGGAGCAGGGAGAGGAAGGCAGATAAAGGGATCACCAGCAGTGTCCATACGGGAACACGTATCTGCTTCCTCCCAAGCTTTGCATTGGGAGAGTTCAGCCTGGGGAGGTCCCACAGCCCCTCCTCTCATTCAGGATCTCAGTGCTGCCTTTATGATGATGGTTTTGAAATCCTGTGGCTGACCTTTCCGGCACTGGAAGCGATCCAAGGGCTGTGTCTCGAAGCACTGTAAAGGTTAGTGAGAAGGGAGAGAGGGAGAGAGAAAATGTCCTTTGAGCTGCAGAAGTGGGAGAGAGGAATGTCATCTATGCCATCGTCAGGGAACAGGCGGCTGGCTGGGGTCCCTGGCCTGAGCTGGGGTGTCCTTGCCTCACTGGGGACCTCCCTCCCCCATCCCCTTCCCAAGGTGTGTGCTGGCATTTTTGATCAGGGTACAGAGGCAATATCCCTCTGGAGAGGTCTGGAGGAGCTGCCTCTGCACCATTAGGCAGTGCAGATCTTTGGGGATCCATACCTGTGTCCAGATATGCCCCAGAAGCTGCTCCTGCTGCTGCCAGTCCTCTGGTGATTCCTCGTGTAGCAGATGATTTGATATCAGAAAAGTCCAAGTTGTTTTATGGAGCCATTTCTTGCCTGTCCTCAGCTCCCCCACGCTGCTGCCTCTCCAGGAGCACTCTGGGGTGGATGGAGATTAAAGGGTAAACTCCAGGGCTCAGCCATCCGCTCCTACAGGATGTGAGCTCTTTCTAATTGTCCTCAATTAGAGACAGTGCCATTGCTCAGGCAAGTCTTCAGGCAGGAAGCAGAGCCCTGGTCCCCGCTGGGGTAGCCACCTCGCCCTGCACAGGGAAGGGCTGCTTGCTGTGGCCTTGGGAAGCCCAAGGGGCCAGCCAGGCTTCTCAGGGCGGGGAACAGGACCTGCCCACCCAATTGTTTTTAGGAAGGAGTGTGGTGAGGAGATGTTAAAGCCAGAGAAAGGAGGAAAGGAAATAGCTCCATGGGTTAACCCTTTCCTGCTTGCTTCCAGGATGAGACGTCGGTGAGCAGCGAGGACTTTGATATGAACGACTCCACATGGATCTCAGCTGACCAGCACCTGAACTCCAGCCTGAGCCCCAGCCAGGACGAGAGCATGCGCAGCCCGCAGAACCTGCACGGCCATGAGGACGGTGAGTGCCCCCGCGGGCGGGAAGAGCCCCACGCCTCTGCCACAGGATGTTTTTGTGACTGATTAAACATTAACCAGTCCTTTCTGATCAGGTGTCCCACCTGTGGGATGGATTTCATATTAGCTCAGAGCTGCCTTCCAATCCTTCCAATTTAGCCTCTGAGTTCCTGCTCAGCCAGGGCCCTGTCCAGCTGGTGGTCCTTCTGCCTGGAGCTGTCTCCCAGCTCCTCCAGAAAGAGGTCACAAAATCCCCTTCCAAGGGGAGGACTTAGTTCCCCACATCCTCTTCCCAGGCGATGAGGAGAACACTGTTAGTTCTGAACACAGAAAGGATGCCAAGGCTTTGCAGCACAGTCCCAGGTTTCTGTGTTTGGAAAGCTGCACCTTTGACAGGTCTTGTATCCCCCAGGCAAGAAATTGTGAATAATCTGCAGCAGCCACAGCGGTGTTGTGCGGGGTGAACGTGGGTGTCTCCTCCCTCGGGGCAGGAGGTTGGAAGGGCTGAAAGCAGCACACATGGGCTGAGTGGGAGGAAGAGTTTTGTGAAGAGAGCTGGTGTGTTGAGTCTGTAAAACATGCAAGCTTAAAAGAAAAGAGCAAGTAAATAAGTGGTAGAAGTACGAGTTCAGGTCAGAGTTCGTTGCCGTGATGCCTGGGAGGATTTGGTGGTTGGACTGTTACTGGGTTTTGCTCCAGAGGTTGAATCCCTCATTGTCCCAGCCTGGCTGCTGCTGGGAGTGCAGGAAGGAGCAGAGGAATTTGAGGAACAACTGAGACTGGGTTGGTCCTGCTTTAAGAAAGGGACTGGAAAACCACCCCTAAGGAAAGAAAAGGCTTTTGTGCTGACAGGTCTCCCTGGAGTGGCTTTTGCTGATGGTGTGGCCAGTGGGAGGGATGGTAGAGACAGAAGGGGCAACAGGGACACTTCTCTCTTTAGTCCCAGGGACAGCAAGGCCACCGCTCAGTTCAGTCCAGTGAGTTGTGGCATTTCAGTTTCCATCGCAAATCTGCAGTTTTGGGAAACTGCTGGTTTTCCCTGGCCAGCCCCAGCCCTGGAGCCAGGCAGCCTTGGTGAGGATGTGAAACCTGACTGCACAGCACTCCATCCCAGTAGTGGGACGGGCACTTCTGCTTGCCCAGGGCCTTAGGGGGGCTGTGTCTTGGCAGAAGGCAGAGTGTTTTGTTGGTGACACAGTTCTCCCATAGAAGCTTTTGGCTCTTCAGGACTAGGCTGCAGCCTCCACCCCAACAAGCCCAACCTCTCATCCCTGTGGCCTGACCGGGTCTCTCTGTACCCCCTGAACTTTGCCATTCTCCCACTGGGACATTTCAGGCTTGTGACTTAGCCGTCGCCACTGAATCCCCAAGTCTCATTTACAATCTAGAATGACACAGTTTTGATCCCTTTGCTGAACACTATTATTCAACAGGACAGTAATTTAATAAGGGACTCACGTATTTAGGCAAATCAAGATGTTCTCACTAAATCTAAATCCTCCCTCTCTCTGCGCCCTCTTAGGAATTGCTTTCAATTTTTCATGCCCTGTGGTTTTCCTTCAGAAGCAGGTGTCCTCTTTGGGGCTCTTCTTAGCTCCTTTAATTTCTTTTGTAAGGTTCAGTGATGAGAAATAAAGCAGAAATAGTCCCATAGGAATGCAAGTGTCCCTGGTGTCAGCATCAGCTGAACTGGGTAGACTTCAGTGGACCAGAAGTGATGGTGTCAAAAAAATAAGCAAGCCAAGCCCAGGGTGACAAATGAGACCCATACAAAAAAACCCAGGAATTGGGATTTTCACCAGGCTGTCACGCTTCAGAAGCATTTCGTGGACTGAGGTTTTGTGCCTGTGGGAATGTCCAGGATCTGTATCAGAGCTCTAAATACAGACTAATGCTGCCTCATGTCAGTCCCTCTGCCAAACCAATGCTCCCACCCAGGAATGGAGCACACACAAGAGTAGGAAGGGAAGAAGGACAATGGAGTAACCCAGGAGGGCAGTGCATGGTTAAAGGAGAGGAGCATGGAGCAGGGGAGCATGTTGTGAGAGGAAAAGCAGATTACTGCTGTGGGGAAGGGAACGTGCACGATCAAAGTGTTGACCACTCTTCAGTTTTCTCAGTTTCCTCTTCTCTCAACCTATGAAAGCTCTTTTTTTTTTTGGAAACAAATGCGTTTTCCGGGTTCACACAAGCTTGCTGAGGCTGTGCAAAAAGTGTGAGTAACCAGCCCACTTAAGTTGTGGACCCTCTTTGGAGCCCAGTTGGCCAAGCTGCCAGTGCATGTGCCTGCACTGAGGCAGCGCAACTGCTCCCAAGCTGGAAGTTTGTCCACATCTCCTGTGCTCAGTTGTCCCCTGTGCCATGCGGGAGTCCTGCAGAGTTCCAGCCAGTGCTGAAGTGAGCCCCACACATCCCCTGCAGCCAGGCTGGGCTCAGCTCCGGGCATCCTGGTGCTGCAGAGGGATCTGGTTGCACACCACGTCCTTCAGTTGGGAGCTTGTTCAGGATTGGATACTCTCTGCCTTCAGGAAAACCTTTTGAGTTACTAAATTGGTCCTGCCTGCTGCTGTTTGACGGGTGTGATGCTTGGAGTGTGTCTTCAGTGAAAGGCTTGCTAAAGTATAAAGTTTTAATGAAGAGTTGCCTAGTAGGAGAGCAGTATCGTCTGACACGCTTGTTAAAAAAGTCTTGTTTAAAGGACCAAAGCACCAGCTCCAGGTCTTTTCAAGGCCTGGAAGTGGCAAGTGCTCTTCTGTGGCATAGAGTAGAGCTGTTTGAAATCCAGAGAGGCAGGAGAGCAGGGAATTGTCGTCCCATGCTTTGATAAACAGGTACCTGCTAAATCATCAGAGGCCCAAAAAGCAGCTAGAACAAAAGCCAACACCTTCTTTGTCCTGGGTGCCCAGAAGCCTTGGCCTGGTACAGCCACGCTACAACTGGTGTCAGCCCTGGAACTGCAGGGAGAGCAAAATACACCTAAAGGCTTGGGTGGGTCATGGACAGAGCAGGCAGTGTCAGGAGAGCTGGGGTTCCTGCTGGGTCCGTGGGCACACGCTGGGACTTAGGGCACACCGGCCAGCCCTGAGCAGTGACACTGAACACACACACTCGCTCCTTCCATTTTCCTTTGTTACTCATCCTGCGGGCCCCAGCACGGAAAACATGAAGCTCCCAGCAACATCCCTTCCCAGTCGGATGTTGCTCACAGCGTACGTGCCCGCAGGAAGCCGACGGCTGCCCAAAGCAACAGCGAGATCAACACAAACTCTGCTGCTGGAGCAGAGCTATTGTGCCGGACATCCTGGAGGGACACATCTGTGCGAGCCAGCACACGCTGGGAGCAGAGGGACCCTGAATGCTCCGCCATCCCGCTGTCTGGGCCCATCTCCATCCTGAAGGCCTCCCATGCCCAGTCCCAGCTGAGCACAGGTCCCAGGCCCTGGTGCTGTGTTGCTGTGGCAGTTTGAGCTGGGCTCTGTCCATCTTTGGAGCCTGTCTGCTTCCACAGGCGAGCACTGCACTACAAACCTTCCAGTTCTGTCTGGTGCGTGGAGTTGAGCGGGGTATCCCACCACAGGGATGCTGGGTATTCCTCCCCAGGCCTGCTGTGATTTTCTGGTGAGTGCAGTGCCCTTGAAAGTAAAGCAGGAGTCAGAGCCCAAACCTCAGTGTGTGACATGGCAAAGTGCTTGAATCCATATAGAAGAGCCTCTGTCTTGCCCACTAACGGGATCCACCTTGCCTTGTCCCTGGCTGTACATCCTGCTCCACTGCCCAGGAGCAGCGCTCAGCCCACAGGCTGGGCTCGCTGCTCCCCAGCCTCTTCTGAAGAGCAGGGAAAACTGCTGGGTGTATAGTGTGCTTACTCTGTGTGGGGGACATGGGGTTGCTTCATGGCACCATGTTGGACTGATCCCCTTCTGCTGAGATCCCCACGTGCTGTCCTCGCTTGACTGGCAGCGTCCCCGCTGAGTCTGTTCTGCCCGGAGCAGCAGTGGCTAATCCAGACCTTGGAGAAAGGACTTTCTTAACCTACTTAACTGTGAAGGCACATGCTTCTTGGGGGCATCCCTTGAGGCAGCTGGCTGGGGAGGCTTCTGGGTGTTGGGGACATTTCTCAGGAGTGCTACAAGGAGGGACCTCAAGGACTTGTGGGCAAGCATTATTTCCAGATTCTGTCCCAGGGGCTGGTAAGGTGTGTCACTCCTCTGGACACCTTGCCCTAGGATGTCAGGGATGGCATAGAGCTGTCCCCAGCACAGCAGTCTCTCTGATGGTATGGCACATGTCCCACAGCTCTGGGTCACACTGCTGACACTTGATGAGATGCCCATCATGTGCTGCACATCACCAGCTCCCCTGAACTGCCAGTCTAGCAGAGCTTTCTGGGGAGGAGCAGCCTCTTGCCAAGTGCTGACCAAAAGCCAGGCTCCATCCCCAAGTGATGTCCACTCCACAGCTGCACTTCTGACAGCTGGCACCCAACTGTGGGGCAGTGGTGCCCACCTCACTATGCCCTCACAGGGTCACTGCTGCAGCATTGGGTGTCACACAGCTCCCAGGGCATTCCTCAGCCAGCCTACTCCTGCTCCAGGTGAATACAAACACCCTTTGTAAGCCACGGGGTGGGGGGGCCCAGCAGACCATGAGCAGCTGCCTGATGGCTGGCTAATGCAGGAGGTGGTCTGTAAGCCCCAAGACACTTGCTTAGCCCAGGCTGCAAAATCCTTACTGTTTCCAGGGCTTGTTGCACCAGTGCTGAATTTTGGCCCTCTAAAGCCTTAGCTCTAAACAAGACTAGGACTGGCAGCCAGGCCTTACTACAGCTAGATGCAACCTTATCTCATTTTCATTAGGGATATATTTCCTCTTTCTCCAGGGTGTCCCCCATGCCGTGCTGGCTCCACAGCAGCAGTCAACAAACATGTCCTTGCCTTGCCTGAGCGGTCTGGGCTGGTGACTCCATTCCTGTCACCTCTTCAGGGGCACATCTGCTCCTCCCGAGCAAAGGCCCTGGCCTGTGATAAACACCTTCCTTTCGGTGTCCTTTGAAAGTTGTCCTTCCCTGCTGCCAGGCTGGGGAGTGCAGCAGGGACGCTGTGAGGCTGTGGTGGCTTTCCCAGCCTGGTGCACTGAGCTTGGCTCCAGCTCTCTCGTGGCTGGTGCAGGCGCTGCCGAGTCGGTCGGTTCATCCTGCTGGCACACCAGCAGGGTTTTGGGGGTCTCTTCCTCAATCTGGAGCAGAGAGGATCACCAGGCTCTGGACAGCCAGCACCACCTGTGCCCCTCCCTTCCTCTCCCAACTGAGTACCCCCAACCAGAGGGATGAGTGGGGGCAGCATGGTGAGCCCCACAGTGCTAAAGGACAGTCCCTAAAGGATTGGGGGTGCACAGCAGGGTCTCTCTGGTGGTAGGTCTCTGTTGGAGGCACTAGCTTGGCATGAATCCACCCCAAACCCACCAAACCCGTTTGTTTGGCGTAGGGAGAGGCAGTGCCCAGGCAGCGTGGGGCCACAATATGTCCCCTCCCTGCAGCAGGATCCGGGTGGCTGCCAGTGGCAGTGGCACAAGGAGAGGCTTGGTCTGTGCCACCTCTTTCCTCAGTGTGAGCAAGGGCCAGCTCCTTGCTCAAGCATTCCTTGAGCTGCAAGGTGGCTGGAGGAGCAGCAGTGGGAGGGAAGGAACACTGTTTGGGAGGAGAAGGCAAAACCGAGGGACAGAGAGTGTTTGTGACAAGGCTGCTCTGTGCTGCGGGAGCTGACGAGCTTTGGTGCATGGGAAAATGTCCAGCACGGGGCTGGCGCGGTGAGATCCCGGTGCCGGAGGGAGCTGCTCCCTCGGGCTGAGCAGTGGAGCCGGGGGGAGACGGCACTGGGGGGCACCTTTGATGGCAGGGGACAGGGAGGCGGCCGCACAGCGCTGCCTTGTCCGGCCCAGCTCGCCCTGCAGACACGCATTGTGTCCGGCCGTGCCAGATGTCTGGCTCCTCAAGGGCTCTGGTTGAGGCAGGGACCCAGGGAGGGAGTGTGGAGTGTGGACACTTTGGGATATAACGAGGTTTGCGTTAGCGAAGGAAGACAGGAAATAGAGAGTCTTAACTGGAACCTGGCCAGTCCCAGTGCACTGCGGCCCTCAGCCACGTTGCTTTTTTCTTTCTTATGCATCTTGGAGGCAAACGCTGGGCAGGACCTGGAGAAAATGGGCTCTGTGCTCTGACTGTGTGAGCGGTGTGGGGCCAGGGCCTCTCCTGCCAGTCACCACCCAGCCGTGGGTGCGGGATCCTTGCAGTGCTGGTCCCTTGCCCCTAATGAGTGTGGCTCTAACACCCAGCAGTGGCCCCCCCACGGGGCCCCCATTCCCACTCGGTCTCTCTAATTTGTATTAAGTATCCCTTCCTCGCAGGCTTTCTTCCTCCCCTTCTTCTCCCTTCTTGTCTCTTTTGTGAGTGAATAATTTATGGCACTTTTCATCTTCCTGGCTGCTGTTCCAGGCGGGCGGCGGTGGGATGCTCTATGCCCTCCTGACTGCCACTCCCAGGCTGGGTGTGCATCTCCATCCTTTTCCGGTGCCACGGCAGGCTGGAAATGGGACAGACCCACCCATGAGCCACAGGAAGACTCAGGTGTGGCAGAACCACTGCCATCACCCGTGGAGCCATAGCAGGCAGGGCAATGGCTGGTGGATCCATGAGGGCTCATGAGGCACCAAGGGTCACTGGTGGGACCTGGCATGGCTGTGACACCCACAACTGCTCAGGCAGGTGGGCAGCAGCCGAGGGAGGGCTGCCCCAAGGCCGGCCAGGGGTCCCACGGCAGCGGGATGTGGGCAGAGCTGGGTGGACCCTGGCCCACTGCATGGTGCGGGGCTGTGGCGAGGTTTCCGTGGGCCGCTGGCTCTTACATAAGCTCATTGTTTCCTGAGTCAAAAGAGGTTTTGTCTCCGCTCTGGAGATGTGACAGGAGGAGGAACAATTTGCCCCATTCATCTTTAACTCTGCTCTGGAGAGTGGTGCTGTGGCCTGCGCCGGCAGAGACGTTAAACCCAACCACTTCCCCGCCATAAAATCTCCCGGGGAGCAGGTGTTGGAAATCGCCCCTTCCCCTCCTGATCTCCTCAAATCCAGCACCACAGAAATCAAGGATAATCCAGCAGCCTCTTCAAAATGAAAACGCTGAGCCCTGATTAATTCATTTAATAAGTGACTGATCCCCTCCTCCCCCAGCACCGCGGCCCAAGAAGCCATTTTGCTTCTTGCTCTCCTGGGCTGATGCCGGGGAGATGCCGGGGCTGCAGCAGAGGCACAAGGCTGCTCCCCCACAGCCACCTCACCAGCCTCACCACGTGTCTTGTCATGGTCTGGCCTCTGCAGAGGGGCCGAAGAGGGCAGCACTCCATGGATCTCAGGGCCAGCTGCCTCTGTTGGGCTCTCCAGCCTCACCACTCTCTCCTGCACGGTGCCAGGGGCTGCTCCACCTTCATGCAGCCCATGGAGCCCCAGCTCGAGGGGATTAAACAGGAGAACGAAATAGTCCCGTTTTCCAACCGAAAGATCAAACCGGTTAGAAGTGACATTGTTTTTGCAGTTCCATCTGCTTCAATTAGGGCACGGGGGTGGAGCAGGGGGGCTCCCAATTATCCTCATTAGAGGGGCTCCTCGTGCAGCCAAGCTCCAGCCGCGAGCAGGGAGCTCACCAGGCTCGTGCTGGTTGATAATGAATATATTCATGGCTCCACAGCCTGGCCTTGCTCGCCTGCTGCTGCTGGAGCCCTGCTCCTGACATGTGCTTTGGGCACTGCTGGGAGATGCAGAAAACCTCTCCAAGCTACGGAGCTTGGTGGGCTTTGCCAAAATGGAGTGTGGCCAACACCATTGGAGTGTGGACCCCACTACTGCTCAGAGTCCTGATACAGCTGCCAAAGCAATGCAGGAGCCTGAATCTGGTCCCAGCACCCAACGTGGGAGTGCTCCTGCTCCCTCTCCTGCAGGTCCCACTTTGCTGTGGGATGTCCCTCAGGACTCCTCTCAGGAATGACTGTGGGCTGGAGATACCCCGGTGAAGCTGCCCAGGGAGCGGCCCTGTCCCCATCCCTGTCCCATCCATCCCAACAAGGAGACTGCAGCTCCCTCCTGAGCTCATCAGTATTTTCAAGCTGGCTGAGGCCATTCCCACTTGGACCCAGGGACTCACCAATTTGAATTTTTGGCCATTTCTCTGCTCACAATACTAAGATTAATCCACCACTTTGTGTGTGGAGCTTCTGGGAGAGCATAACATGTAAAAATACAGAAATAAGAAAATATCTATAGCTCATGGGTTTAAAAACCTCATTATTTACATCCATCCATCCTTGTATAAACTGAATTGTTCTTTTAGTAGGTGCTGGCCACTGATATTAGATTCTCATTTCATTTCCTTATCCCACCTGGCAGGTTCCTAGAGACATCTCCCTCTTTGTTTGCAATATCTTTTGCCTGTAGCAAACCCAGGGTAGGTAAATGCAGCAGCATCGGGTGGAAACCTGACGTGCAGCTGCTGCTGTGTGTGTTTTGTGTGACACAAAAGAAAACCTGAGACGTGGAGAGGAATCGGGGCGGTCCAGGTGTCACCCCCAGGATCCTGTCCGGTGTCAACAGCCAGTGCAGGACTGTCACTGCCTACAGGAAGGGGGGCCAGAGTTGGGGACTGTGAGGAGGCTGGAGGTGGATGGGCAAGGGCAGAGTGGGATGCCTGGGGGGAGTGGGGCAGATTGGAGATGTGTGGAATAGACTGGGGATGCTCATAGCTGGTTGAGGATGCTTTCATCCCTGCAGGGGTGCCCAGAGGAGGTTGGGGATGCCCAGGACAGGTTTGGGGACGTGCAGGTCAGGTTGGGGATGCGCAGGGCACGTGCACATTCTTCTCCCAGGTGACATCTCTCTTGGTGCCCTTGCCTGGCAGGGATTTTGTGCCATGATGGGCCCCCAGCCCTGCTGGTGCAGGCAGCCGTGCCAGGGGAGCTGAGGGAGGAGGTCCCCACCATCATCCTGGCCACGGTGCCGATTGGCCCAGCGCTGTTGCTGTGGCTGTGCCCGGGCTGATGGTGGGGCCTGGCCTACAGCTCGTGCCTCCGTGCATGGGAATAATTCTCCTTAATCCTTCTGAGAGGCATCGCTGGATGAGACTGGAGCCTCCCTCTGGGAGCCCCATCTCCCCTGGCGCAGAGAACAGTGCTGGGGGAGGGACAGCCGCCATCCTGGGCAGGGAGGCCTCTGTGCCCCCAGCCACCTGCCCGCTCCTGCTGGGGCCACAGCCAAGCCAGCATTGCTCCTGCACCCGTGATGAGGGACAGCAAAACCCTGAGGGGCTCAGCACCAGACCAGTGCCCTGGGCCAGGAGGGGTGTGGGGGCGGGAGGTGACAGTGCCCCCAGCATCCTGCCCCTCCAGATGCAGCAGGAACCTGTGGACGTGGTGTGGGATGCAGCTGCCCACTGCAGCCCCACCATTGCAAACACTGGGACCAGAGACTGGAGCTCATTTTAGAGAGGTGGCTTGGAGGGTGCCCCTGGATAAGTGCTGGCTGCTGAGCCCCTCTGGAGCCCCGCACTCCCTGGCACAGGGAGCTGGGACCGAGGGCTTTTGCCAGGACCCAGCCCCATGGTGGGGCGGGTGACGCCTGCCACCGGCCCGGAGCACCCGGCACATAAACACCACCCCGGGATTAGGTCAGCTCTGGTCATCGCTCAGACGAATAAGTGGATCAGTGCAAGGGAAAGGAGGGGGAGGGAGCTCTGATGAGCGGGGAGCTCCAGTAGGGACCTTTTAATTTAGGGGCTCGTGGGGCCAGGAGCCGCCTTGGCGCAGGCACGAGGCTGGGCAGTGAGCGCTGGCGCCCGTTGCGGGGTGACTGGGGACACGCAGCGGCAGCTCCGGCCAGCCCCACAGTCGGCTGGGATGCCCAAGTGTCCTCAAGTGTGTTTATTTTAAGGGATACAAAGTCCTGGGCCACCGCAGGGTCACCACAGCACTTGCCCAGCCTCGCAGGAAAGTTTCCCGCAGGTGCTGGCAGGGGGAGGAGGAGGGTGGATGGCAGCAGCTGGGCACCATCTCACCGCCCTGCGCCTGCACACCTTTGGACCTGGCGCCCATGTGCCAGGAGCTGTCGGCATGGCGCTGCGGCCGCCGCACAGCCCCGGCCCATTGTCCCACGGTGGCCGGGCCGGGCGCGGGGACGGCCATCTGCTCCTCACTGCTGCCGACAGCTTCTTTGTTCACCGCCCGGCGCACGCTGGCGCAGGAAGCGGCTCCCACGTGCTTCGCCCTTTCCCTCTCGCAGAGGCACCTAATGAAATAAAGGATTTACTGCGGCGAGGGGGAGGGAAGGGAACAGGCTGAGCAGTTTGAAATGTCGTGCCTGGCCCCAGGGCTGGGCTCCCTGGCCAGGTTCAGGCAGGGTGGGTGCAGGCAGTGCCGGGCTCTCCGCCACTGCTGGGCTGTTCTTTGGGAGCCGCCGTGGTGGGAGCAGGCACAGGCAGGGGGATGGTGCCAGGGCCTGGGGTGTGAATGCAGCCAAGATCTGTGCACTGGGTGTGTGTGGCACCGCCATTGCCAGGGCCCTGACCTGTTTGTGTGGTGAGGAAAAGGCCTTGCATGTCCTGTGGGGATGGCTCTAGGGCATGTGGAAACTGGGAATAGGAGTGTCCATGTAGGGTGTAGGTCACTTGGGGTTTGAGTGAGACAGGCAGGGCATCGTGCAGCCCCTGTCCCCTCCCTGCAGCAGCATGCCAAGGAGGAGCCTTGGTGGGTGGTGCCAGCTGTGAGCAGAGCTCCTAATGCTGCTTCCAAGCACCATGGATCCAGGGTTTTCCCACCCAAGTGAGCCTGTCCTCGTGTGTCATCCCCATGGCCCAACACTCTGCAGGACCTGCATGTCCCTTAACCACCAGTGCTGGAACTTGTCACTTCCCAGTGCACCCAGCCCCAAACTGGGCCGAGAGCATGGCAGGGGACCCGGCAGGGAGAGGCAGTGCCCCTTTCTCCTCCCTGCAATGCAAACAGAAACTAAAAAGGACCAAATTCCAAAGTTCTTATTCAAGCCGAGGCACCATGGCCAAGGGCGGAGGCATGGGGACTGTCACCTGCAGAGGGATAGGTGGGTCAGGCATGGGGCACGGCAGCACCTGGTGTGCTTTGAGGGATGAGGGAATGGATCCCTGTGACAATGGCCTTGCAGGCATGGACACCAGCATCTGTACTTCCATCTGCTGCATCCTGGGGCCCAAAGTGCAGCAGTGGCAGCCTAGCTCCCAGTGGCAACTCAGCCACCAAATGAGCCCAGAGCAGCTTCGGGAAGGAGGTCGTAGGGTGCCAAGGGGGTGACACACATCCTTCCTTGCAGATGACTCCTCGTCAGAGAGCTGCAGCGGGAATGGCTCCTCCACCCTGAACCCCTCCACCTCCAGCAGCACGCAGGGTGACAGCGCCTTCCCCGAAATGAACGGCAATGGCACCGCAGCCCCCATGGACTTCACCGCCTCCGCTGACGACCAGCCCATCAACCTCTGCGACAAGCTCACCCCTGCCCACATCACCCCTTCCTACCAGTCTGACAGCTGCAGTGCCGACGGGCTGCGCAGCAGGGTCAAGTACGGGGTGAAGACCACAGCAGAGGTATGGCCTGGGATGTGCTGGGAGAACCAGGGACATGCCCCACACCCCAGCTGCCACAGAGCTGGGCACTGCAGTGCGCTCACCTCACCCCTGGCCAGCTGTGCCACAGCCACCATGTGACAAGGAGCCCGTTCATGCTGGGTCAAGCAATGTTTCCCATAGGATCAGGTAGAGCTATGGCCCCACCAGCCAGAGCTGCCATTGGGCCACTGGGTTATCACAGGCTCACTGAGGCCACCATGCTCTTCCCTGCCCAAAGCAGGCAGGAGGTGACATGCAGGGGAGCCTGGCCATGAGTTTATCTCCCTGGGTTGCAGGGGGGCCTTCAGGAGAGGGTACAGACATAGTGAGACAAGGATAAAGGGCAGGTGCATGAGGTGAGAGCTGCTGGTGGTAACCCCTGTCTCCTCTCAGTCCCCTCCATACAGCTCTGGCAGTTATGACTCCATCAAGACAGAGGTGAGTGGCTGTCCCGAGGACCTGACTGTCGGCAGGGCCCCCACAGCTGATGAAGATGATGATGACCACGATGACCATGAAGACAATGATAAGATCAATGACTCGGAGGGGATGGACCCGGAGAGGCTAAAGGCCTTCAATGTAAGGAGAGCTCCACAGGGAGGGTGAGCCCGCCTGCCTTCCGTCTCAGAGTTCTCACCACCTGCCTTCTCATTTGCAGATGTTTGTGCGCCTTTTTGTGGACGAGAACCTGGACCGGATGGTTCCCATCTCCAAGCAGCCCAAGGAGAAGATCCAGGCCATCATTGAGTCCTGCAGCCGGCAGTTCCCTGAGTTCCAGGAGCGGGCGCGCAAGCGCATCCGCACCTACCTCAAGTCCTGCCGTCGCATGAAGAAGAACGGGATGGAGATGGTGAGTGGCTGCCCCAGTGCCCTGCCCCTCGTCCCAGAGCCCAGTGCAGCACATCCCTGAGCGTCCTCTCTGCTTGTGTCCCTGCAGACCAGGCCCACGCCGCCTCACCTGACCTCAGCCATGGCGGAGAACATCCTGGCCGCCGCCTGCGAGAGCGAGACGCGGAAAGCAGCCAAGAGGATGCGGCTGGAGATCTACCAGACATCCCAGGTACGGTGCTGGCAGTTGGAGCTGGGCGGGGAACAGAACTGGCAATGTCCTATGGTGGGGTCAAAAGTCTTTCTGAATGTCTCAGGGGCTGCAGAACAGAACCCAGACTCAGGTCAGTGGGGATGGGAATGCTGGTTTGGATTGACCACACTGCAGCTGCAGGACACCAGGCATCCCTGCACTGTCCATCCTGCTGGCCACAGAGGACAGCCAGGGTCCTCGCTGGAGCAGGTCTGTGTTTCCCCTGTGCAGGACGAACCGATCGCTCTGGACAAGCAGCACTCCAGAGACTCCACAGCCATTACCCACTCCTCCTACTCACTGCCAGCTTCATCTTACTCCCAAGACCCGGTCTACATCAATGGAAGCCTGAACTACAGCTACCGTGGCTACGGGTCCCTGGGGGGCAGCCTGCAGCCCCCCACATCCCTCCAGACGGGCAACCACAGTAATGGTAAGTGGCTGTGCCAGGGGCACAGGGAGCCCACCCTGGCATCGCCTCTGCCCCATGCCTGGGCAGTGCACCAGGGGCTCCTGGCATCCCCCACTGTGGGATTGAGCTGGAGGTTGCTGGAGGAGAGGCAAGGGCTGCTCCTGCTGCTCCCACAGAGCCCAGTCATGGCAGCACCTCTCCCACCGCTGCACAGAGCTGCTCCAAAATCACCTCTTGTCCCTTCTGTCTGGTGGCTCTGCTCACGTCATCAGCAGGTGGTTAATTGTTGAACTGCACTTGGAAGGACGGTTTGGGTGGCACTGGTGGAGGGAAGGTGTGTCACTTAAAAAAAAATGAGAATCTGTACCAGATTCTCTGTTAATTATTAACAGGGGTGGGTGCGTATCGCTGCCCTGATCTCCTGCTGGTATGAGCAGCCATGGTTCTGCTCTTGGGGATGGGGACAGGGTGGAGGGCACAGCCACAGCTCAGGAGGGCTCTGAGGGGCTGAGGACTGCCTGGGAACAGTTGAGAAAACAGGACTTATGCTACAGGGACTGCAGGGAAGGTGGAAGGAGAGCATAGGCAGAGTTTGAGATTAGGAGCAAGTGAACAGAGCAGAGTATCCTGGGCCGAAGCAGGGCACACAGGAAGGCTCCAAGGTACCTGGTGACTCGCCCACACCTGGAGCAAAAGGTATGGGATGAGACCAAGTATTCCCTCTGGCTCTGTCCTGCAGCAGTGGTGGCAGGAGGGGTTGGATCCCTTGCCAGTCCTTGCCCAGTCCTTCTGCAGTCCCTGGGTTGCCATTGCCTGTCCTGGTGCGCTCTGGGCTCTTGCCCCAGCCCACCCCGACGGGAGCCAGGATTTGGAAGGATGTGATTTCCGGAGGCCTGAGAGATGCCTGTCTGGGATTAACTCTTATCATCCCTTCCTAATGCTTCTTAACCCTGAATAAAGATCCTGTCCCGGCCTCCAGCTGCTGAGACCTAATCCTCCCAGCAATGGTTCCTCTCCCAGAACAGCACAGGCACCCAGTCCCCCACTGCCAGGCACCCTCCTTTGGCTCCTCCATGTGAGACAGTGAACATGCAGGAAGGTCCCTGAGCAGACCCAGGAGGAGCAAAGAGGCCCTGGGTGCAGCACCCAGCAGCACCTCACCTTCTTTCTTTCTAGGGGATTTTTAAACCTCTGGTTTGCAGTTCTTTTTCCCAAGCTCTTGCCCAGTCCTTCAGAGGGAAGAGCACTCTGCAAGGAGCTGCATCTTCTCCTCCCTCTGAGCAGAGGCCCCACAGGGCTTTGCTGCCCAGAAGTGTCTTCACCCTCCATCCCCCACCTCAGGCAATTCTTGCTCAAGCCCACATCCCTGCTCCAAGCTCCTTCCCCCTTGGTGAGCTGGGAAACAGGCTCAGGCTCAGTTTACTGCTGCCTTTTCTGTCCAGTGAAATTGCTTTCGCATGAGAGCCTCCTCCTCCTTCTCCTCCTCCTCCCCCGCTTTGAAGCTCTGGTTCTCTTGGCATGGAACACTTCGGCTGGTGCTGCTCCTCCCGCAGCTCCAGCATTGCTTTCCCTGAATGCTTTCCATTCCGCCCGGGGCGATGAGCTTCCCTCCCTGCCACCATCACCAGTGGCACCCAGCTGGACCTGGGGCCAGCTGAACTCTCCCATCCTGGTTTGCAAACAGCCACAACACCCAATCCTTGCTCCGTGTCCCTGGTGTCCCATGGCTGCATCAGGCCACCCAGCAGGAGCTCAGCCATCCCAAAGCCTTTGTCCCGCATCACCAACTGCTCCATCCGCCTGCAGCACTTCAGCTCACATCCTTGGGATTAGTTCAGTGTCTTCTCTCCTTCCCTCCAGGCTGTAGCCTCACCAGCCTCCTCTCCCTGACTACTATCACATCTCTAGTATATCTCTTGGCACTTCTCTCCTCATTTCCAGTTGATTGTGTGTTTCTTGCTCTTTGTTTTGCTTCTCTTACTTCATCCAACATTAAACTAAGTCCACTTTTTCCCCTGCCTTTACCTTCTGGGGTCACTCGTCAAGATAAACCAGGGAAGCAGAGCCCATGTGAGATGTTACTCCCCATATGCAGAGGGAAAACCAGAATCTGGAAGGTGATTTTGATGGTGCAGGTGCCAACAGGAGCTGGCTTACCTCCCAGCAGACCCTCTCTTCACAGAGCTGTGGGCCAGGCTGCAGGATGGGATTTTTGTCATATTGGCTCTGAGACCTCTTTATAGAATTGCAGGATTGTTTGAGTTGGAAGAAGCCTTGAAGCTGACTTCATTCCAACCCCCTGCCACAGGCAGGGACACTTTCCACCAGAGCAGATTGCTCCAAGCCCTGTCCAGCCTGGCCTTGAACACTTCCAGGGATGGGGCAGCCAGAGCTTCTCTGGGCAACCTGTGCCAGAGACTCACCAATCTCACAGGGAAGAATTTATTCCCAATATCCCATCTAAGCCTGCCCTCTGTGAGGTTGAAGCCGTTGCCCCTTGTTCTGTCATTCCATGCCCTTGTCCAAAGTCCCTCTTCAGCTCTCTTGGTGCCCCTTTAGGCACTGAAAGGAGCTCTAAAGTCTCCCTAGAGCCTTCTCTTCTCCAGGCTGAGAAACCCCAATTCCCTCAGCCTGTCCCCCTAGCAGCACAGGCACCCAGTCCCCCACTGCCAGGCACCCTCCTTTGGCTCCTCCATGTGAGACAGTGAACATGCAGGAAGGTCCCTGAGCAGACCCAGGAGGAGCAAAGAGGCCCTGGGTGCAGCACCCAGCAGCACCTCACCTTCTTTCTTTCTAGGGGATTTTCAAACGTCTGTTTTGCAGTTCCCAAAGAGGTGCTCCAGCCTTTGTAGCATCTCTGTGGGCTCCTCTGGACCTGCGTTCCTGTTGCAGAGGCAGTGAGTGGCTGCTGTGGTGCCTGTGGGAGCAGGAGCTCCTCACGTTATCTGGGCACTGTGGGGACCTTCCAAGTGGTGCAGAGGTCTGGAATCACAACAGGATGAGCATGGAAAAGGTTGCTGTGCCTGAGCTTCCCTCTCACTTTTCCTTGGCAGGTCCGACCGATCTCAGCATGAAAGGTGGGGCCTCCAGCACAGCCCCCTCCAACAGCACCAGCCGGGGCATGCAGGCAGCCCAGCTCAGCCCCACGGAGATCAGCGCCGTGCGGCAGCTCATCGCCGGCTACCGGGAGTCGGCGGCGTTCCTCCTCCGCTCTGCAGACGAACTGGAAAACCTCATTTTACAGCAGAACTGACTCCCCGTGTCTGCATCGCTCCTCGGTCGACAAGACAATTTATACCTGCTAGAAAGAGGCTCCTGGCGGTGTCCTGCTCAGGACCACCATCGTCCTCCCGCCACGTGGTGGGCACATGTAGTTTTAGAAGGTGGGATCCAAAAGACCTGTTTTCTTTTACACTCCAAGCACCTGGGACTTCAGGCACAAGGACACGTTTTGGAACCGTACCAACACCCGTGCCTCCGGCTGACCAGAAGCCAACCCTGCAGCTTGGAAGGATGTGGGACTTTGAAGGGCAGAAGGGAGCCTGGGGAGGTTTGGGGCTGCAGATGTATTTAGAATAATCTTTGTGGACCCAAATGTTAGATTCCCATCCCTGGATAATTTCCAAGTCTTAGGTGAGCTGAATCACATATTTATTGAGAAATGGACCCTCCTCTCCCCTTAGTAATTTATTTTTCTGAAAATGGATTCTTTTGAGTTTGTACATATTGCCAGTTTTTTGTCTGTCTGATCAGAAGGAATTTATTCCTGTGAAATAACACATTCCATATCACTACACTACTAATTTCCAGGCAGCTCTGCCTGTTTCTCTGGTGAACCCTTGTCCCACAGGGAGCAAGTTTGCCATCCAGCCCTTGACATCGAGGCTGCTCAGCCTCCAGTGAGCGTAGGTGGGAGCTGAACAGCAGCGCAAGCGTCCTGCTTAGGCCTTTGTTCTAAGAGGTCCCGTAGCAGCAGTGGGGTCTGAACCTCCCGCAGAGACTCGGCAAGCTCAGCAGACCTCCGGCTGGAAGGACATCTCGCACTCATTAAAGTCATTGCAGATAAGAGAAGGAAGGAAGAAAGGAAGGAGATACCTGAGAAACACTGTCTCGCGGTCACCATCCGTACTCTACCTCACACTCCATTGTGGGCTTCTTCCAGGACTGGCCACGCTGGTCCTGGGGGGCAGCGGGTGTTGCAGACATGGGGATCGTGCCGAGGAGGCTGGCACCTCCGGCTGGGTCCTGCTGCGCCCGGCCGCGCGCTCTGCTCCGTCTGCAGCCAGCCCCGGGGAGCACCGGGGGATGAGCGGCCCGGACCCGCGGGGGTGTGAGGCAGGGCAGCCCCAGGGCTCACCCCAGAGGTGAGCTGGAGCGGTGACCGGCCGCTTCTGCGGGAGAGACGGGCAGCATTGAGCAGCAGAACTGACAAAGTCCTCTCTGGGGCCCAGGATCCTTCCCCCCTCCCTGCTCACAGTCCTGGAACAAGCCCACAGTTCCCAAAGTGTGGAAGAACCGTAGTCCGATGACCATTCTGCCCTGTTTCCGCCCCCCCACAACGATGCACTTCGTTTTGCTCAGTGCAATACCTACTGCCAGTGCTGCTAACCCAGGGACCTCGCTCCGGCCAGGGGTGCTGAGCCCAGCCCAGCAATGCAACGTGCTCTGGAGCTGTGCAGAGACCAGCGAGGGTCCCGCTGCTCCCTGTCCCCCGCAGCCCCTCCACTTGGCTGAAGTCCACACCATGAGATACAAGTTCGATAAGTGTAAAGCTGTTTTGTAGGTAGAAACTTTCTTGGTTCGGAGCCAGTTTTTATCTTACTTTTTGGCCACTCGGAGCCAGCGGCCTGGGGCTGCTGCTCCAGGGGCCAACGCTGGTGGCACAGGCTTGAGCAGCCGCTGATCTGGCCAGGAGCAGGCCTGGGCAGTTCCCCTGTACCCTCTGTACCCCATGATGCTCCACACACTGGAAGAAAAGCAAAACTTTACCCTGCTCTTAGTCTCAGAATAGAAAAAGCTGCTGGCTCCTGAGGCCAAGTGTGCCTGGCCCCACAGCAGAAGGGATCAGCCGTGTCATTGACTGTTTTCCCCAAACCTTAAACTTTCCGTAGCATTTGGAGAAAAGGGACCCAGCCCCTCGCTGCAGGGTGCAGCTGAGGGGTCAGTGCAGAGACGAGGTGATGGTGGCTCTTAGACCTGACACGATGCTGGAACCAGGAGCATCGTGGCCACAGCCATCCCCTCCTGCCCGCAGCAGCGGAGCGTGGGGAGGGGGGACGCCAGCCCCCAGCCAGGGCTCAGACTTAAAGCTTTCCCCAGCACTCCGGAAGCCTGCTTGGTTTGTCCACTGCATCCTCCCATACTTGGAATTTATGTAAATATTTATTTTTGTGTGAATACCATGAAGTAACAAACCTTTGACAAAATCTGTAACTGCAGCCATTTGTGAAAGTCTTACCGTTCAGGCAGGAGAGGCAGAGACAATCGCTGTCCCGGGATTCTCCCTCTCCGTGGTGTCCCACCCACGCCGGTGCCTCCCTCCTGGCAGAGGCAGCGGAACCTTTAGCCATAAATTTGCCATCAGTTTGTACTGAAACAGAGGTAACCCGGGGGCACATGGACAGACCACCAACAGCCACAGTTGGGTTAAGTTTTATTTATCCAAGTCATTCCTGATCACTCTGGACCTGTCTCGGCACACGTGGAAGTTCAGGAGCTCTCACACGTGGTCACACTACTGTAGAGGACACCGAGGCCGCCTCGCGAAGGAGGGTGCCCAACACCGCCCTGCCCCAGCACCTGATGTTCATGACCTGCAGCTGAATGGTACAGACTCAGATTCCCAAAGCCCTGGTGACAGCCACATCTGGGACAAGTTGTGAAACAAACGGGATTGACTCCGAATTTCTGTCAGGGATCCTTTTTTTTTTCCTTTTTTTTCCCCCTTTTTTTTTTTTTTTTTTTGTGAGCCACAGCGTTCTGGTTCCTTTGGCATGAGCTCCACAGACATCTCCATGCTCTGCAGCTGCTCCGTGCTCCACTGTGGCTCCCTGTGCTCCAGGACTGTTCACAGCCACATTCCTGCGCTCTCACTGGGCAGGACGGGGTCAGGAATTGCTAGTCCAGCTTCTCAACAAGAAGGAACAAGCAGGAGCAGAATACACCGGCTTTCTGGATATCTGAGAGGTGGAAGGAGAATGCTGGGTTAGCAAATGGTCTGGATGGTCTTGGGTTTGGTTAAGAAAAGCTGATCACTGGTCGAAAAAAGAGATTTTTTTTTTTTTTAATTTTATTTTATTTCAACACACCCATCCTACCCTGGATGTGCGGTTCCCATGACGCTGTTTCTCTATGGGAGAGCGTTCCCGGGGTTGTGAGCAGATGTAACTCGTACCTCCCTGATCCCAAGGGCCACTTCCCTCCCGGAGCGGCCGTTGGATTTAGTACCAGTTCATGAAAAAAAAAAAAAATGCTGCTTTGAACTCAGAGGGTTAATATACTTTTGATTTGTAATTTTTTGTAAAACTTTTTACAAGGTAGCATAGTATTTCACCAGACACCAACTACAATCCGTCCATGGTCTGATTTTTATATAATTTAGTGGTGCTTTAGAAACTTTTGTTCGGTTGTTTCGGAGCTGCACAGCTCAGTTCTTCGCCTGTATCTACCTAAGACCAATGTGAACCTTTGTATTTTTGCTCCTAATTTTGGACTCAGTGAAAGTGTACTGTTTACATGTACAGAACTCCCGACCCCGTGTGTTCTGCCAGACCTGCTGTTGAAGAGGAAGCTGCCCCTCACCCAGTTCGTCTGCTTAACCCAGCCACAGCCTCACCCACCCAGCACCACGCGCCCGCCCCGAGGGACACCCCACAAACCCAGACACCCTTTAAGCAATTTTGGGTTTTGCACAAGCTGTTGTATTTTTTTTTCCCCTGTAGTTTTACGGATCAGCTGCAATTCCAATCGGGAGCTGATCCAGAGGTCTGAAGCACCAGATCTGGGCAGTGCTGCTGCCTCCCCATCCTCCTCCTCCTCCCACACAGGCGGGAGGGTGGTGCTGCCCGTAGAGGCTCCATGTAGGGGAGCAGTGGGGGGAGCAGGGGGAAGACACTCCTGAGCAGAATTAGGAATATTTTAGGGAAGGGGGTGAGCTTGCCCAAGCCGGCTGCTGGCTTGGGGTGGAGGTGGGAGCGCGGTCCCACGTGAGGCTCCCAGCGAGGCAGAAGAGGCTCTTTGGGAAGCTGGTGCTTTCCCGAGGGCTCAGATAGAAAGCGTATGGCACTTAATCCAGCTTCTAAGGTGACACTTTATTGCTTAATCAATTGATTCCTTTGGAAATGATATTTTTGCAGATAGGCACCTATGCAACTTCATGTGGCTCTTAAGCAGATGAGCACTTCCTCCTCAACGAGCTTGATAAGAGTTATTTGTGTTATATACTGTGGATTTTTCCAGTAAATGTGGCTTAATATTTTAATTCTTAGAATGTGTGTCTATTATATATGTGATGCAACTTAATTCTGTTCTGTTTGTGGAATGATTAGCACAGGCCAACTCCCTGTCCCCTCACTTAACAAAGACCAATGAGCTGTTAATCGAGCTGTTATCTCCATGGTATTACTTGCTAAATGCACTGATTTCATAAGTATGTGGAATCCTTTTTTTTTTTTTCTTTTGAATCTGTATATCATATATAAGACTGAATCTACTTAATAAACACTGTATAACAAAAAGGGCTTTCTCCTCCACTGTCGAGCCCCGCTGGGTGCTGCTGGCCCGCTGCCCCTCGCCCCAGGCCCTGTGCGAGAGGTTGGTGCCATCAGTCACCAGAGCGGGACCTAAATTTAGGTGTTAAAAGAAAGAAAAAAAAAAATCCAAACCAAAACGTCTCTCAGTCCTGTTGACATAAGCTGTGCTTTCCATTCCCTAACAGACAGCGTGGGTACCAGAGAGAGCAGTGGCAGCACTCACAAAGGGGGCAAGGCACCAGTTTTATGCTTAACTTATATTTTGACAAAATTAATTTTGTGAAGTGTCTGGTTTTTGTGAGAAAAAAAGAGAAAAAAGAAAAAAAAAAGTTTTCATTGAAGTTTGTGCAAAGTTCTCCCTCATGGAAAATACTGATTTTTCGTTATCAGCTTTATTCACTAAGTATAATAAACCTTTGCATCCATAAATGTTCCTCTTCAAGCGCTGTATAGATACCATCTCCTGGTGTGATCGTCAGGAGACCCAGAGGGTCCGAGGGGTTCGCAGCTTCCATGGAAATGCGGCTGCCCAGGGGCGTGGGGATGCTGGCGGGGCAGGCGGGTGGGGCTGCCCGTTCCCGGGATTTGCTGCGGCTGCAGCCGGGAGCGAGGCCAGGAGGACCCACCTGAATGTTTGTCTGTAAACCGTCACCTGGACAGCACATCCCAAATGGAGCATCCACGGAATTCATTAATGTCTGGCAGCACGGCACCAGACATTAATGAATGTGTCCCTGTGTCCCTGACAGCGTCGGGTCTATGACTGAGCCTCTGGCTGAGCTTTGCTTCCAGATTTCCAAGGGAGCATGGGAGAGGGCTGCAAGCCGCAGGGATAAGCAGTGCCGGGCCACACCAGCTGCAAACCAGGTGGCATCTCCTGCTGAGGCTTCCACAGCCCCCTGGCCGGGCTGGCTCAGGATGTCCCCGTGCCTGCAGATGGCCCCGCCAAGCACGGCAGAGCCAGAGCCAAACAGCAGCCAGGCTGGGAGAGAGAAAATCTGTTACTTGACACACAAATATCAGAGAGAGGAGAAAAAAAAAAAAAAAAGAAAGAGGAAAAAAGTGTATTGCTCTTTGTGGAATTCTGATGTTAATGGGTTTTACTCTTGAAACCCCCAAGCTCCCCTATTCCAGAGGGAGCTAATCCTGATGCCATCACCCCCCACACCAGTAAAACAGGGAAGGATTAAATACTGAGTTTTAAAGCTTGGCTAAGTAACAACTCCACTCATTTTTTGCATTCCCTATAATTAGCTTATTTAGATTATCCAGGTACAGCCTGCCAGAGTCAGAACATCAGTGAACCACCCAAAACAACAGAAGCCTTTTTTCACCCCAAATGCTGGTGCTGGACCATCTGC
The DNA here is from genome assembly GCA_013399835.1 of Leptocoma aspasia. Classification (NCBI taxonomy): domain Eukaryota; kingdom Metazoa; phylum Chordata; class Aves; order Passeriformes; family Nectariniidae; genus Leptocoma; species Leptocoma aspasia. The sequence continues at coordinate 204,768 of VXAX01000021.1, read as the reverse complement.
TGCCCCAGGCCCTGCTCGTGTGTGAGGCCATCGCTGCCGTTCTGCAGTGGGAGCGCTGTGGAATGCCAGGAAGTCAGGGATTGAGTCACCACAGGGATCTCAGCACTCCCACAGCCCCAGGCAGGAGATCCCTGCTCGGCCTGCAGAACGTCCCTGCAGTGAGAACCCAGACACATAACATCATAAATCATGGTATTTCCTTACTGCCCAGAAAAGAGAAAGGACTCAGCCATAAAGTGAGTTTTCAAGTAGTTTCAATAAACTGTAATTGGTATCACATTTATGCTCTTGAGAAACATTTTTAGATCCATTTATCCAACAATGAGGGCAGTAACAGCAGGACCTGCCCTGACACTGTGAAGAGTCTCAGTGCTGCTGCCCACAGGCATCAGCCCAGCAGGGCAGGGACCCCCTGTGACTGTGGGGGGGCCCTGCAGTGTCCCACAAGCCCCCGTGGCTCTCAGAGCCTTCAGGGTGTCCATTCCCCAAGAGGCACAGGGCATCTCTGCAGGAGCTGCACCATCTTCAGTGTTCTCTAAGTGCATAAAACCAGATTTAACAAAGCCAAGCAATAACACAGCCCCTCCCCTGAGTGGCTTGAGCAGAGCTCTGGAACAGCTACAGTTAAAAGAGAGGAAAGGAAAAGCCACATTGCCTCAGAATGGAGGAGGATTTCAGAAAAAGGACTGAAACCACACAAGCAGATTTTACAGTGTTTATTTTTCCAATAGCACAAGGGACAGACACGAGCAGGCCCCCCCGAGGGCTCTGCCCCCCAGACCAGTCCGAGCTGAACACTGCAGTGGCCCCGCAGGAGGCAGAGCCAGCCCCCTGCTCCGCTCCCCATCTTTGGTAAGCAGGTTCCACACCTCCGCTCGCCCCCACCGGCACCGCAGCCCCGCCCAGGCCCCGGCGCCGCTGCACCGGGCTCTCATTCTCGTGGGATGAGGCTGGTGGATGCATTGAGGATAAAACCATCTCAGGGACTGAACTTGTTCCACCCCTCACGATTGTGGCTGAAAGAGGAACTTGCACGGCTGAAAGAAAGTGCATGGTGAAGGGAGGTAGGATGGAGCTGGAAAAGGGACGAGAAGAAAAAAATGAAAATAAACTCCCTAAAATTCTTGCTACTGCCCGCTTGAATAAGCCAGCGGCTTCTCCCCCTCACTGAAGCAATTAACTCTTGATTAGAAATTGCTCCAAAGAGGAAGAGAATTGCAGTTTTGCTCTCCCTCTCTGCATGCACGTGGATGTTCATTCACCTCCCTGCAGTGCAGGTACAGCCATGCCCTGGGAGCTCAGGTGCAGCAACAACTGGCAAGAGCTTAAATGAGCAACAGGGGAGTGAGCTCGGCTCAGCTAATCCCACCTGGACGTCCTTGAGCCTGCACAGCACAGTCCACCCGAGCACCACGGGCACGGAGAGGCTGTCAGAACCAAGACCCCACTGTGGTGAGCCTCACGTCAGGCAAGACAGAATACAGTGGCTCTGACAATAACTAACACCACTTTAATGCAATACTGCTGTAGAGCCTGGAAATCCAAGGAAAAAAGAAGACCCCTTTATGCTCTATGTACATTACATCCATTTACAGAGTTGGCCAGTACTGTGTACAACATATAAATATATGATCAAACAGATGCAGAGAGGATACTTACAGGAGCCTAATAACTCACTTTATACATCCAAGAATGAAAATATAAAAAAGAAAGGAAAATAAAAAAGAGGAAAGAACACTGCTTTAAATGTTAGGTGATGGTCACACAGATGCACAGCTCGATGCTCGCAGGTGCTCAGCTGCTGTGGGGTTTCAGGTCCTCACCACAAAGCTGCAGTGCAGAGCTCACTGCCCGTATCACTGAGCTCCAGGGAACCTCCAGGGTTCCACAGCAGTTTGTGGAAGTTAGCCAAAGGAGGCAGGCACAGCCGCTGGGCCAGTTCAGCCAGGAACAGTTCCCCAGCCACACAGCTTCCCACAGGCCAGCAGAAGGCATTTGCTTGGCACTTGCCCTGAATTTCTTTTCCTCTTCTTCTTGCATCCTCCACGTGGGCTCCATGTGGCACACGGTGGGCTGTACACGGCTCCGCAACCACCTGCAGAGCATGTCCCTGGGCACCACATCCTGCTGTAGCATCCAAAACTGCACGGGACCATCCCTGCTGGGCACCTCTCTGCTTACACTCACCGCACAGCAGCACTTCCCACACAAACCGAGAATGGAGATGGCAGAAGGGGAGAGTGGAAGACTGTAGGGCCTCACCTTGTGCAGCCCTGAAAAAGCAAACACCATCTTCCAGTTCCTTTGGATGTAAGGATTTCCTCCACAGAAGGTCCAGGGATTGCCACAGCGAACGGCCTCTCCCCCCAGCATCAGCCTCAGCGCGATACCAGAGCACAGCTGGAATTTCCATGATAGCAGGAAGCAGCAGGATTGCTCCCATGGGGCACAGCCCACCCAGAGCAGGGTGTCCCCATGAGCAGGAATGAGCTCTGCACTGTTGATCTCCGATCTCCGTGGGAAGGCAGCTCAACGTTCCTCACCAAAACAAAGTGTAACAGCGTTTCTACTATGAACAGAGAGTACTTTGTGTACTTTGTGTACAGGCGTTAGGATCAGTCCTTATCAAAATACACACACTGAATATACAACCTGTCCCATGGCCATAATTTATTATCTCACCACAAGGCACAATACACAGAGCTTTGAGGGTCCTATACAGTCGTCGTGGCAGAAGGCGCCGCAGCCTTTGCACATGATCATGGCTTTGAGGCTGCACGAGCACTGGAACGAGATCTCCTCGACGCTGCTGCTGTCAGCAAACATCTGCACAGCCAGGGCCGTGTTCCGGCTCGCAGCAAAGTTCGCTTTGTGGGTGAGCTGCACCATGCTCCCAGCAAGGCCTCGGGGGAAAGCCGGAGCGTTGGATGAATAATTAAAGCTGGTGGAATTAAGCTGCAGCTTTGAAAGCTTCCCATAAAACGCTTGCTTGATATTGAGCTGAGAGGGGATGGATGAGGGCTCCAAAGGGTGACACTGTCCTTTTCCCGGATCCCTTGAAAACTTAAAGAAGGGCCAGTCCATGACCAGCGGCTCTCTCTGTGTGTGCCCAGCCAGTTCCGTGGGCTGCTGGGCCACATCCCCCCGGTTCTCTGCATTACTCTTGGCTGGGCTGCCACACACCAGCACCTTCTCACTTCTGATCCCTCCTGGGGTGCTGCTGTGCTGCTTTGAAGTCCATTCCTCCCTGGCAGCTGGGATTCCTTCTCCCAATGCACAGCCCTTGTCCAAGGGAATCTGTTTGCCAGGGGACAAGGTTTCCATGGCTGAACCGTGATCCAAAGCCCTGGAGTGATGCAGCCTCACACTGGGGCTGGAAGGAAAACCAGAACCAAAAAGCTTTTTGCCTTGAACCCCACCGTAATTTTTATTGACCAATGCACCTCCTGTCTGGTATGGTCCAAGAGAAGTTACACCTGGAGATAAAAACCGAGGCTCTGTTGAGGCATTCAGCTTCTCTGGGCTTTTACTTGCCGTGACACTTGTTAATGGGTTGTGTTGTGGCATCCGGTGGACCTTGGGCAACTCCTTCTGCTCCTCAAAGCTACAGGAAGAAAATGTTCTTTCCCGAGGGTCCACATCTTCAGACTTCGGAGAGGCACTTGCCAGGTTTGCCAGTTGGTCTTGGCAGCTTAAAGTCGAACCAACTTTGGAATGTTTTTCTGGGACAGCCTGATCCTCTGCACCCTCTGCTCTAGGCAGTGCTGCCCCTGATCCACAGGTTTTTTCCTGGGGATCTATGGAAGATCTCACTGAGTGAACATCATCGCTCCTGCTTTGGGTACTCATCTTTAGTCCTACATCTGGAGAAGATTCTTTGCCAAAATAGCAACTGCTGCCTCTGTCCAGTTGCAGGGAGAGGCTTTCTGACTGCTTCTGCAGCACTGGCTGTGCAATTTCCAGCTTGATGTTGACGTGAGACACTGGGAGAACGTCTTCCAGTGGAAGCTTCCCCTTCAGCAACTGCATCACCAAAGGGTTGTTGGTCTCAATGGAGGACATGGGCCGAGCAGAGCTGGCCGGTCGCTCGGCTTTCTGGGGTCCCCACCTCTGAGGTGGGGCTGCAACCAAGTCCCCAGAACAGGCCGGACTCTCTGTCTCCACAGACAATTTTGACCTAATCCCATTGCACTTCTCACCGCTGCTGCGACAGGAAGAACCTTTCCCAGCCACCTCCCTACAGCTGACACTTCTCAAACACATCTCCACCTCCACATTCTCATCAGCCATGTCCCCTTCCCAATCGGAAGCAGTGTCTGTTGTTTCACTGTGTGTACTCTGTATTTCTTCATCTCCACTTCTCTTCAACTCCTGAGTCTCTCCCAGGAGCTGATGTGCGTTTTCTGGTTCGGTTCTGGGGCACCTCTCCCTTGGCTGCAGGAGTTTTTCAGAGGTATCTATCCTGTTCTGAGAAACAAAATCACCATGCACAGAGGGCTGCACTAGAGCCTCTGCATTTTGTTCCTCATTACTCAGTTTGCCATCACTGCCTTTCCCTGCCTGCAGCTGTGCATCACACACCGCCGGGATCACTTTCTTCACTCCAACAGTCACTGTTTTGGAGGTATTATCAGCAACACATTTTTCCAGAAATGTTTTGGAGTTGTTGTATCTAAAACCAGACACGTTCTCTGGATCATGGCATTCTGTGACACCCGATGACAATTCTGCCGGAAAAGGACAACTGGAGGAATTTTGCTTTACATCAGAAGGATAATCCAGCTGTATGGTGGGAGCACCAACATCTCCAAGTTCTACCACAGCCCTGTGTCCTGTGGGACTGACCCCAGCTCCCTGCCCCCCAGAACACGACAGACTGGTCACCACAGGAACCACACATCCCAGCATTGTGCTCTCCTGTGATGCAGCACAAGATGGGAGCTCGGTCCTTGGGTCACAGAGTAGCTGCTCAGAACTCTCCTCCTGCCTCTCAGGAGTCACATTGTCCAAGGATGATACAGTCAGAGCACCACAGAATGGCTTCCTGGGTGATCCATCACCAGGCTGAGCATCCCCTGACCCTGTGGCACAGCCTGGAACGCCGCTCCTTTTGCTTTTTGAGGAAGAGTGATCTTGTCTGGAAGAGAGGCAGGAATTCACACTGGCTTCCTGAGCAGCCCCTTTGGAGTCAGCCTTCCCTCCGCTCAGATGAACAGACAACTGTAGTTGTGCTCGCTGTAGATCTGACGCACGTTTTCCATGAGCTCTCTTGGATCTCCTGTGCTGGGAACGGCCGCTGGATTCTCCTCCACCGCCTCCTTCATCGGTGCTTCTCCCCCCGCCGGGGCCGCCCCCTCCTCCGATGGCGGCGGTGGCGGCTTCGCGCTGGGCTCGGGCTTGCAGAGCACGGGCCTTAATGTCTGCGAGGGTCCGGGCCCCGGGGCGGCCCCGGCCGGAGGGCTCCGTGCTGGGGATGATCCGGGGGCAGATCTGGTAAGTGGGCTGACCTTTAACCACCCAGGGTGGTTTAATACGTGAAAGTTGAATCTGAAAGAAAGGGAAATGCGGTAAGTTCTAACACCGATCATCTCCAGAGAAATGCGTTTCACTGGCAACTGTTCGTCACAATTCTTAGCACAAAAATTCAACAAAAATTTCAACTTAGGAACTTTGGGCAGAGAAGGAGCACGGTCCCACAAGCTCTGCTCTGTCATCTGCTAAGCTCAGTTCACACTAATATTGTTTTACCAGAGCCTGCGGGCAAATATGAAATAAGTTATTTATATTCACGTCTTCAGAGATCAAACTGGTCTTCTCTACAGCAGGATGACTGCCCTGAAGCCACCAAAATGGGTATCCTGGTCAAACTGGGAAAAATCAGGAGGAACACTGAGATTCTGTCCAAAAGCAAAGGAAAAGAACTCAGAAACTATACAGGATAAAGAATAAGATTTCAAGGTCTTTTGCAGTCAAGTCAGCTCATTTCAGGCAGCATTTCTTTATCCACAGAAATGCAAATGAAGGGAGTAAGTCAAGGTTACCCTGTGCTCTTGTGAAAAGACCTTGGGATGATTTTCCATTCTTTGCCTGCCTAAATACGACAGCAAACCATGGCAGTCAGAGGCACTTCACCAGCTCTACCAATGAAACCCTTCGACTCCTTCCCTTAAGATGGCAACACTTGACATTTTAATAATGTTTTGATACTACTGAGCACGGCAGCCCTGAGACACAGCAGCTCTAAAGCTCTTTCTTACCCGGATGGGTGGGACTTTGGGCTCCTCTTTAGTAGGCTGTGGCTTTTCTGGGTGAACACTTTCAATTGTGTTACGAAAGGACTGACGATCTTCAAGCCGGGGCTTCTTTTCGGGGAAGGACGCAGAGGCAGCCTCCTCAAAGCTTTTCCTCTTCTGCTCCTTGGACTCCTGAGCAGAGTTCTCCTGGGGCAAACTGGGAATTCTGCTGGCAGCTGCCAATGATGGATCTTCTGATTTGCTGTTTGATTTGGAAGTCTCTGGAGAGAGGTGCAGTTCGGTACTCTCTGCCTTCAACCCTGCAGCCGAGGGGCTGCTCAGATCATCTTTTTTCAGGTCTGTCTCAGGCTTTGGCTCTTTATGAAGTGAGGGATCTGGCCCCACGGGAGCAGGCTCTTTGGGAGCCTCTGTGGGCTCAGATTCCCGCAGTCTGTACAGGCTCCTCCTGGCCCGGCACCGCAGGTCGGCCCGGGAGCGTTTCCGGAAGCGCCCGTCCCTCTGGCGCGTGGTCGGCCCGCGCGGCAGCCTCGCTTCTCCTTTAACAGACAGCTCTGTCCTGTTCTCAGCATCCTCCTGCACCGAATTCTGCGCCTGGGATTCTTCCTGGGTCAAGCCCAATCTATAAGGCAAATGCAAAAGCCAGCTAAAAGCTAAAGTTCACCCCAATTTCAGTGTTATTGAATAGCGCCAACATGTGCAGAGAGCCATCAAAGCCTCATTAACTCACCCTGCAAGGGGAGAGCCCACACACTCCACATTGCTATCGCATGGTACGAGGGAAAAAACCCAAAAAATTTGTGATGGAAAATACCATCAACTTTTCTCGGAAACAAAAGAGATGGGCTACAAAATTCTGCTGAACCCAGCCAATTCCACCAAGGATTTTCCCAGAGCAACAGTTGGAACAATTCACCCCACAACTTGTGTTTTTCAAGGAGTTTACACTGCAGCTGCTCATATACCCACAAACAGAAACACACTCTGCCACCTGCATAAACATGGATAAAACAGGATAAACATGGTAAAATTTCTCACTTTTGCCCATAGTAGTCCTCGAAGAACTTCTCTTTCCATTGTTCCACTCTCTTTTCTTTTTCCATCTCCTGCCGGATTCGAACTTGCATCTCATGGGTGAATTCACCTACATGGAAGCAAGAGACTGGAATTGAGTTCCAAACAAAACTCATTCTGCAAATGCAACCTCTAGTGTTTGAACTGTACAGCAGCTAAATATATGAAAGATAGACCTGGTGTTAACACCCTGCTCCCCATCCTGCTCTGGATCCACGTGCTGCCTGTGGCTCCAGAAAAAAACCATGTTTTAACAGACAGGCCACCATTTAAAGTAATGTAAGTCTGGCACTACTCTACACCTTCACCACTTAATGCTGAAGGGCCCATGGCACCAAAAGAAATCATATCTTGGATTTGAAACCAAAAAAAAAAGAAAAAGTTGGGGGCAATATAGCTAGATACGCAGCAAAGCTAGACTAAGTTCCCACTCATTAACTGCAAAAGAAAACCAAAAATCCTACAAAATGAGCAGCTATTCCCCAGGCACTCAGGAAAGCAAAGCCACTCACCATCAGCGAGCCTCTCCCTCCAGCTCTGTGCAGCGTGGGTGAAGAACTCGTTGTTCAGAGCGCTGCCACTGAGGCGCATCAGCCCGTCAGCCCCCACCTAGCAGGACAGACACAGGACAAACAGAACACATCTGCTCCAGCTGCTCCACACTGAAGAGGCAATCAGGGAAGGGCAAACACCTGAGTGCTCATACCTGTCTATCGACTTCAGGCAGGAGGTAAAGCAGCTGCTGCTGGAAGTGTGATGGAAGCGCGTTAAAGGTCCTGGAGTTGATCAGCGCTCGCAGGTTTGTGTTGACAAGGATGGAGCCTGGGGTTTCAAAGTCAATATCCTCACCCCTGTTCCGTTTCATTTGCCCTGGAGTTTCAGGACAGGCAGATAAAATTAACATTGTTGTACAAAAGTATCCCAGCATTATGGGCTGAAATTTTTGTCAATCTACAACAACAAAAGGAGCGAGAGAGACGCTAAAGACTGCGGTATTCAAGTGTGAAGAATGACTCCAGTGCAGTAATTAACAAACACACATCTGGAATTCTGACATGAGGTCACAGTTCTGCCATATTCAGCTATGATTCTCAATGCTGCTCTTCAGACTAGGAAAACTTTTTAAACAATTGTACCACTAACACTTAAAGTGGAAAGCCTGGCTCGTGACCTCAGGTCATCAAATGCCTCCTGGTGCTGTTTTCTCAGACACATGTGGACTTCACCACCACCAATTATTCCTCTGCCTTTAAGCAGGAGCACGTACCAGCTGTGGGCTTTCGGATGCCCCTCAGCAGCTGTGGAGGGTCCCTGTTTATCTCTGTCCTACTGCGCAGGCTGGTTTTGCACAGGGCCAAGGAGCTGCTGCTGCTGCTGGATGTGCTGCTGCTCTCCCCATCAGCATGCCTTCCTGTGAAGCCTAAAAGCAAAACATCATCATAAAAATATGCAAATAACAGTCAAAGCCCAACTGGGAGAGTGGTTTAACATACAGGAATTCTCTGTTACTAACAAATCTGCTATTACAGGGTATTGCCCAGGTACCAACTATGTTGAGTGAGTTAAACATACACACAACACTGCAGTCTCACTCATTCTCAGCAGGTGTTACAGAAATCCTTAGGCAAACACAGATGACTGAGGACTGACTGAGAGAGATCTGTGAGGTCATTAGGACCCCCCAAAGCCATGCTCACCCGAGGCAGACTCCATGTGTGCCCCATTTACTTTCAATGGGGTTAACACCACCCGTGGCAGCATCACACCCGTCTTTTTCTTCTGTTTGCTTGCCTGTAGACCAGAGAGAAACCAAAAACAAAACAAAGGAATGAAGGCATTATGGAAGGGTATAGTAATCTTCCAAGCAGCATGTTCCTCAGTTAAAGAGCTGCCTGGCTCCTCCTAGCTGAATCTTCAGGCAACACTACATTTAGGACTAGCAGAGAATTCAAAATTATCTTCCCATACATGATTCCTCACCATCCTGCCACTTCTTGCCCAAGGAGACAGACTCGTAACTATCTCTAAGGCACTTGTGCACAAATAGTCCCTGTCATACCACCCCAACAGTAATGAAAGCTCCCCTTGAGAGGCTTCATACATCCCATTAGTCCCCACTTTTTCCCACCTGGGAAGCAGTTCTGCAGCTTTCCCTCGTAGCAGGTCCTTTGCTCTGAGATTCAGTGGAACATGAGGCATTAGAAGATGTTTCATCATAAGACACTGAAAGAGATGAGCTCTCAGTCAGACACAGAAGTAGGTCCTGGAGTTTAAGATTAATGTCACCAGACACTTACCATCATTGTCACCACTCACAGTGCTGGCTTCGTTGGACCCACAGCTTTCTGCATCTGCTGTGTCCTCCAGCTCTTCCCCTTCTGGCACTGACAGGTTCCGGGACCACTGCAAGGCATCTTTCTAGAGGGGGAACAGAACTGGAGTGGCTACAGCCCTCCCTCCCTCCAAATCTACACCAATGGGAGCAGACAGTTAACTGGATATACTTTAACCTTCCATTTTCTCCCTATTTTAATCTTTGATGCAGAAAGGTATTTTAAAGTATATTTGGGTTCATAGCAGAACAGAAGTCACCTAACTAAGAACACTTCATAGCCCCTGCCTAGACAAGTAACACATATCTAAAATATGAGGTTAATAATAATTATTTTAATAGAAAGGTTCATAATAGGTCACAATTTTCTGTAAGCAATGAATTCCTATTAAAGAAAAGCATCTCACTATGAAAGAACAAGTAGCATCAGAGTGGCCAAACACTAAGACAGCAAGCTTAGGAGATGTATTTCCTACTTGTACAATAAAAGTCATTTCAATGCCATCTATTTTCAGCAAAATGTGTTGATTCAACAGGATTTTCTAAGAGCAGAAAAAAGATGGAAATGAAATAGCTGATATCTATCAAGTTGATATTTATCAGGGAATCCAACAGTACAAACAATGCAAAAGAAAAGCTCAAGACCAGGAACATTTTCAATATTTAATATTACTGGAACAATAAACTAAAAATAAAAAAGTATTCCAGAGAGATTTCAAGATCTGAGGAAAATACTGATGCTAAATAACACTGAATGTAGTGGAACACAGAACAAGCAGCCAAAAGAATGAATATACATTTTCCTATCAAGATTTTACTTGTCGCTACAAGCTCTTGGACCAATTCCTTGGTTGGCTGTTTTCCCTTGTGGCTGGCAGCAAAGGAGTGCACAGGTCTGTTCTGATGAGCAGTCACCTGAGCTAGACCCCAGGTACTGCAGTAAGAGGATTCATCTTGCTTGTGCAATTCAAGAAATAATAGTTGGGGTTTTTTTAAGGAATTTATCATAGGTGGCTGAATACAGCTGAAAGGTACAAGCTCCAAGGAAATAATGAATTCCAGACCCTCCCTCACATGATGATCTAACTCCTCGTGATGCTCAGTGACAGGGTAACACTCAGCCCTGCACAAGGAGCAGAACTCACCCCTGGGCCCTCAGCTGGGAGCAGAGCTCAGCATTTACCTTGAGTGTGAAAAGGCTGATGCGTCCAGGCAGTTTGTAAAAGAGCCCATCCCCTCCCCGGGAATTGGAGTGGAGCATGGCGTTGAGGCAGGCCAGGGGAGACGTGCCACTGCAACAGAGACAGAGAAAGGAGAGAGCTTAAGAAACAGATTATCAACAAAACAGCCTGAAAGATCTGGTTAAATGGGTACCCTTTAGCTGATGAGGGGAACAGAGGTGATGCCATTAACTTTATGAGACAGGCACCTCAGTCAGAACAGTGTCACTGGTTTCATTCTGACCTGTACATCAGCCTTGCACATAACAGTGAACACTAAATGTGACACCAATTTTAAAGCTACCCTCGTCTGTTTTTAGACATTTCTAACTTTTATTACCTGTCTCCTCCTCTTCTCTCCTGGAATCCTTCAGTGTTGGATTGATTTTATAAAACCCCCAGATTTATTCAGCAGTAGAAAGATGTAACAAACTGCAGACACACATGTTACTGGAATGTCTCCCTGATATGGCACTGACCAAACTACTTGAGCAGAGCTCGATACAAAGGCTCTGATGCTCTCATTTGTTAATTCCTACATAATTCCCTGGTTAAAGCCCCATCCTACACTCATGCTGATGGAACTGCTATGCCACGTAATATGGTGTTTTCCAGTAAGTCCCACATGTACAGGCAGAAAGTTGTCTGGAAGACACATTACAGCACCACCAACCGCATTCCTAGTAAAAGTGAAACTGAAAACTGGACTGAGATAAAATATTTGAAAGAAAATAATTCTCAAACCGAAAACGTAGAAAAAGGTCTGTTTCCACCTCCAATGTGCTTGGGTTTTGGACATTTCTTCATGTGCCATGGCAACAGGCAAAGTTACCCTGTATCACTTCTAGATCATGTGAACAAAATTTCCAGCCTTCCGTCCTGTTAGACAGCGTTTTCCCCTCTGTGTTTACCAGACACTCCAAGCACACTCACCAGCCACAGAGCTCTCTTAAAACAGCAAACAAAGTAATTTTCCCCAAAACAAGAAAAAAACCAAGCAGTTAAAACTCTACCAGGAGGTAAATTCAGCATGGTGCTGGGTCATGGGAATGTCAGTGCCCTGTATGGAACACAGCCCTCCCAGCAGAGCAGCGTAACCCCCCAAACCAGGGAGCCCCACCTCAGAACTGATTCAGAAGGAAAAACATCTTAAGGCACTGAGCTATTTCCTTCAGGAAATGGAGTTTCAGGAAGAGCTTCTATACAAGCACCAGCAAAGCCCGCTGCACATTCAGCCAGGCAGGCTCACTGCCTTTATTCTGTGAACAATCATGCTCTGAAGAAAACAATCTTTTTTTAAAGCAGAGAATTAATGACCAGGGAAGGAAAAGCAGATATCCCAAGGGAAACCACTAGCCTTTAAAGGAATGAGTTAGGTTTGTGGGATTTAACATGACACATGTTCCGAAGTCTGGTCTTTACTTACACACTGTGACAGGTCACTTGTAAAAACCAGGAAAGCACAGGATAATTTATGTGTGTGAAGAGCCCTGCTATTATCTTTGGCAGGGGACAGCCTGTGCACAGAGATCTTCAACTGCCTGCTTAGGTAACAGGACTTATGTGAGAGAGTTGTAGAAGACTGATTAAAGCAAAGCTCCTCTTATGAAGGTCCTCATTAAAATCTGTTTGAATTCTACTGAAACCACTGCCCATATCCAAACCAGAGAAGATCTCAGAAAGCATCACAGAATCATGGAACAGTCTGGGTTGGAAGGGACCATAAAAACCATCTTGGTCCAAATCCCCTGCCATGGGCAGGGACACCTTCCACCAGACCAGGTTGCTCCAAGCCCTGTCCAGCCTGGCCTCGGAGACTTCCCAAGGATGGAGTATCCACAGCTTCTCTGGGCAACTTGTGCCATGACCTCACCACCCTTACAGGGAAGAATTTCTTCCTAATATTCAATCTAAATCTACCCTCCTCCACCTTAAGGCCATTGCCCCTTGTCCTATCCCTATCACTACATGCCCCTGTGAAAATTCCCCCTGGCCTTCTTGTAAGCCCATGGAAGGTGGGTGTTCCAACAGTTCCAAATCTGATGCAGCAGCACACACCAGCCTCATGCCTCTCCAAACAACAGCAGGTCCCACACCCAACACCTCTGTACACGTCACTGATTTTCACTATTCAAAACACCCCAGCTGTTTCCTGATTTCACACAAACAAGGAGCAGAAACAAGCTAACATTTAGGTTCTACAAGAAATCAGTTTACCTTCTGTAGTTGGGTAAAGTACAGGTTCAGGAAATGCAGACATCACAGTGAAAAACAGTCCACAGAAACAAAGGGAGGGAGAAGCAAGATTAGAAACAGTCCTTGCATCTGGATTTCCCAGAAGTCCATCCCTGGACAGCAGCTTTTCGTGTCTCTGGTAGTCAAACTTCTTTTTTTTTTTTTTTTTTTCCATGGCAGTAGCCANTTTTTTTTTTTTTTGCCAGGCAGCAGTAACTGAGGCATTTGGACTATCACAGTTACCCACCTTCTTTGAGCTGCAAGACACTCTGTATTTCTACTACTGTCATGGAAACAGATGGAAGCTCACAGAACTTAACCAAGGAAAGCAGTCTCCCACTTCTGCCCTTTCCAAGGCTTTGTATCAGGTTCTTTTCCACATGAAATCCACTCTGAGATGGGCATCTCCTCCCTACAGTGTCAAGAGCCACAGCTGTGGGATGTGAGCTGCGCTCTCCTGGTGCTCGAGAATCTGAGCATAAGCCAGTGACACAGAGAAGACTGTCTCTTCTAAAACATAATGTCTGCTCTAGAAATGAAGCATCAGAGGAGATAAAACTTAAACTGTTCTCAAACTCAAGTCACAATAGCAGAAACTGCTGGAGCTACTTATGTGAGAATCATGCAAGTGAGTGGTAAGTACAGCACAACGCAGGGGCCTGATATGCAAGAGGCATTTATTTCACAATAGATGGATGAAGGGACTCTGTATATTATCAAAAAATCCAAGAACATCTTCCAGTTATTATCAGTGAAAAAAAACCCCTCACAATCTGTATATAAATGTCTGTACTGTCATCTGAAATTACCAGGCTGAAAAGAGAAAAAGGGAAGCAAAGTGGGCTGGGGATGAGGCAGAACTGTATGAAGCAACACCAGCCTTCATACACTGCCTCCCCCATGCTGCACACTGGTTTAGACAAAATCATCAATACTAACCTCATTTCCTTTAGACCTTCAGCCTCTATGACCTGCAGAATCTGTTTTGGGGTCATAGGAGCATCTGAGTAATTTTCCAGCACCTGAAAAGACAGAAAGACCAAGTGTCATTACAGAATTGGCTTCTGCATTCCCAGAACTACTCCATCAGCTGTGGCCCAGACCCAATAACGTGCCTCTTCAAACTTGGTTCACGTGCAAAGACACAGAGTAAAATTTCAGGCTACCTCAAGATCCTGGTGAACATGGATCAAAGCCACAAAAGGCTTTACCTTCACCTCTTCCTCAGCTAAAATACAAACATGGAGGAGAAAAAGCAGCTGAATGTGGCCTTGGCCCGAATGGAAGCTTTACCAGATTTCACTATACATTAGATGGAGCTGCTGCCACATAAACCTTCCAAACTGGACAGTGGTCAGTGACCTGTTATGATGTAAAACCTTCTCCTACCTCTCCACAAAGCATCCAGTATTTTTTGGTCACTAAAACTACTACTGTGCAGCTATACAATCCAATACTGTACCCCCTTCAGATTACTGCATTCATTTAATCTTCACTCCATCCCAGGAAGCGAACCACAAGTTAAGAGTAAGAATTCATGTCAGAGAAGGACAGAATTCAGAAAAGGACAAAAAAACAGTAAAGGATTTGGGGCAAAAAAATCTGGCTAGAGACACTAAAAAGACTTAAGAGTGCTTGCCTTTGACATAAAATGACGAAAATCAGATATTAAAAGGCAACACAACAAATAACAACTCATCCTTTCACATATTATATCAAGAATAGAATTGTCACTTACATACAAAGAAGTAAAGAGGTTATTACTTTTTTTTTTTTTAAGCCTGTGGAACTTACTACCCCGAAATGTCTAGAAGCAAAAACTCAAGGATTCAAAGAGAGGACCGGACATTTCTGTGGATAAGAAGATTATCCACATAAACAGGAAACAATGAGCAAAAATAAGCTGCAGTAGATGTAAACCAGGCAGTTTCTCTGGGAGCAGATTACCCTACAGCTGCCGACCACGCGCTGGCTCCTGCGCCTTCCCCGGCAGCAGACAGTGCTGCTCCTGGAATGCAAAGGCACCCAGCTCCACAGACCTGGGGCCACCAGCAAAAAGAGGGTGAGACAGGCACAGGCCATGGCCTGGAACAGGCATGCAAAGCAGCAACAGGAATTCACTCAGGAAATTTTTGATCATAACCATGGTCTAAATTCCCCCAGCATCACGGCCACACGATGCACAGCCCTGGTGTCATCTGTCCCCACATTTTAGGAGTCAGCAACACAGTGCTGTCTCTCAGTCTGACTCGTGTGGGAAGCCAGAGGAAGGACCCAGATGCCCCATTTCCACCAGTAACATCTAGAAGTGAGTCACTGCAGCACCCACACCAATGGGACAAGAGCAAAATCACCCCAAAGCTGTGCAGGCCAACGTTTGCACCTCAGAGCATCTCCACCCTCCACAAGTAACGAGAAACCCAACTGCAGTTCTGCACTTCAACTGTACGTCGTGGTACAGCTGGGTTGGATGGGGCTTGAAGCAGCTTGGACTAGGGAAGCTGTCCCTGCCTGTGGCAGGGGGGTGGAACAAGATGATCTTTAAAGGTCTTTCCAATCTAAACCAAATGGAATTTCTCAAATCATATCCAACCAACAGGTATTTTGCAGATGCTTGAAGCTCACAAGCTTCTGAGAATGAGGTAAGAATTTCATGGGGAAGAGAATTAGAGAACTAAGTTAAGTTAAAACCCAATGAAAACATAAAGAGTGTAAAGAATAATCAAAGCAAGTGATGAGCCATATTCAGAGAGAGTAAACTAAATAAATTCCATACAGCTGCATCAGAAATTTTCCTCCCTCCATAGGTTAGGAGGTCTCCATGCCTCCCTCCTGAGCTGTCACCCCATCACTCAAAGGCTGCAGACAGCTGACACTCATTGCTCCCGAGCCCAGTGAGATCTGCAAAATACAACACGTCTGCTCCAAAAAATCAGGGAATTATTCAAACCTCTCTCCAGTGACAGACACAGCAAGCGAAGTATGTGGCCTAAAACTGAGCACAAAGGAGCATTTACATACGAATAAAAGAATCTCTGCTCAGGGGAACAATTTCCAATCAAGAGCTGTATTAAGTATACAGAGCACTTAATGGAAGAACTGGGAGAGAGAGGATCCTGCAAGCTTTAGACACCAAATCCCAGTCTCCAGCACTGCCCCTTCTATCCCTCTCCAACCTGACACTCCCAGGCACATCAGCCTTCCACCCAGAGCTACAACTTCAACACTGGCTATTCCTTACCCCCAAAACAGAAATTTCCCCCCTCCACTATTTATAGCACTGATAGCGGAGGGTTCCTGTGCCCCTAATTATGGAAGTTTACATCACTTCCTCAATTTACTGGTCATCTAGCTCTGACAGCACTTTGTGGGATCCTGCCATGGCTTTGGGCATCCAGATGAACCTTTAAAGTTTATTTTAAGGAACATGCAGAGTTTTGGCTCTATAGGAGGAGCAACACTGAAGAACACTTTTGCCTGTGATTCTCAGAAACGTCGAGCAGAATACAAAATACACGAGCACACGTCAGAGAGGGAAATTAAAAGCATTTTGACAGGGAGCATGTGTAAGCCTAGTGTGAAATAAAGCTCTATTTTTAGTGGATTTACAATCAGTCCTGCAAGCTGCAAGTGCAGCTACGCAACTGTAGGTCTCTTTAAGTGGATAATCTAGTATGAGATCGTTCTATTTCTGGTTCATCAATGGCTCTAAGATGCTGTTGAGGCTTAGACATCTCATGCACTCACCGTGCCCGAGGTCCTGGCCAGAAGACAGGTGAGAGGAACTGTGTGAAGAAATGCCTTCCCTTCTTCCCCCCACTCATGCCACATAAGGGTGATGAGGGATATTAGGTGACCGCTTTAGACTTACAGTCTCATGTGCTGCTTTGGGCAGCCTATAAATACTGATTTTTTTCACCTGTCAGAGCTCAGGATGTTTGAATGAGCTGACTTTGTGCAAGGTCACATAGCACAGCCCCTGCCCCCAGGGTCACCTGCTAGGAAAGCATCCCTGCCACCTGCAGTGACACACCTGGTTCAAAGAACCTGGATCCCAAGGAGAAATGCAGGGTAGAGAATGAGACCACCACGCTCCTGCAGTGAAGTTCCACAGTAGCTGCCTTATGCCCTTCTCCAGTTTTTCAAGCAAAGCCACATGGGTCTAAAATATTATCATTTACACACAAAAGATGATGCAAGTTGCTGGAAGTCAGATGCTTGTCTGATTAGGTTTTCTCCTGGCAAGCAGAAGGAAAACATTCCAATAGCCAAAAAAATCTTACTCAGAAGCACCAAGAGTTATCCTGAACATCCTCAGTACAAGACATGAGCCTCATTGGACTCACCCACACTGTTCCTTCTGAATGTTTACATGCTTCAATGCATGGGGGGCATGGGCTGGCAAAACCAAAACAAATACACACAACAGAAAAAACAAGGAAACAAACCACCCTCAAGCTCTGTAAATCCATTTCTGCAGAAGTCCAGGGGCTACACAAAAGAAACACATGTATCCTCATGAGTTGTACACCACTGACAGGGCTACAGGGAGGAACCACAGGATCCGTTGCCATCCAGTAGCTAGATCATCCCTTACTCCATGCCTGGCACTGCTGTACCTGTGTCACTGGGTCACCAGGAGAGAGCCAGCGCCTTCCACCCAAATGCCCGCCAGCCAGCCTAAACACCTTGGCATGCAGCCCTTAAATCAAACCTCTCACTAGCTCACTGCAAGACACTGAAGGTATTCTTCTTTTTTAGGTTTCCTACTTCATAACTGAGATTCAAGACAGATCCAGCTCAAAGGCTTCACAGAGGGAAGTCACCTTCCCCCCTCTGCAATGGTCCAATGACAGTGGCATTCCCACAGACACCACCACAGCAGAGCTGGGCTTGGAAGTTGAAGCCTTCAACAAAGAGATTCTTTAAGACAAAAGGACTGAGACATCTCTATGGCCACGACTCCTGAACCCAAAAGTGACCAAATACGGGCTGATTCAGGGATGTTCAGTCCAGCTGCTGCTACGGCAGCCCAGCACTCGCCATCGGCCCTCGGGCACTGCCGGTGCACAGAAGGACCCCGCACCCTCGGTAATTAAACCAGAAACTTTTGACAGCGGCCGTGCCCTCTCCGGAGTGTCCGGTTCCTCCCGCGGAGCTTTAAAACCATCTGAAAGGAAGAGAATGAGCGGAACCGTTCCCGCAGCCCTGCCCCGCACGCACTGAACCGCGGCGGGACGGCACCTCCCGCGTCCCATCCCGGGACCCGCTGCAGCCCCGCCCGGCGGGAGGCGGCGGAGGCCGCTGGGACCCCCGGCGGGCGGGCAGCTCGCCACTGAGGGCCGGGGGCCGCCCTCGCACCGCCCCGGGGCGCCTCTCCTTCCCACCGGGCTGAGAAAGAAAAACAACCGCGCAGGAGACCCCGGCCACGGCGGCCCGTAGGGGAACCGCGGGAAGCCGCGGGACCGGGCGGGGAACCGGCAACACCGCCCGCGCCCTGCAGGCGGACCCGGCCCCCGCTTTTACCCCCTCTAAAGCGATGGCGGCGCCGCCGGCCCCGTTACTCGGGGAGGGGCCGAACGCGGCGGGGAGGCCCTGGGGCACGGCGGAGCCCCCGCGGCCCCTCCCTGGACGCCCCCCCGGCCTCACCAGGCGGGCGGCCTCGGCCCACGTGCGCTCCTTCTTCCTCCTCTGCTNTTGTAGTCCTCCTGCGTAGTCCCAGCGTAGCACCGCTCTGGCCCGCGGACTACAACTCCCGGCGGCCGCCGCGCCGCATGGCGGGAGAGGCCGCTGCCGCCGCATGGCCGCGGCGGGGAAGTGGCACCGCCCGGGCCGGGGGCGGCTGCGGGACCGAGCTGGAGCTGAGGGCTCGAGGCTGAGTCCCGCGGCTATCGGTGTTCCAGCATCCCGGTTATCACAGAATCAATTAGGCTGGAAAAGACGTCTGAGATCAGCGAGTCCAGCCTCTGACCCAAACGCCACAATCTCCACCAGACCAGGGCACTGCGCGCCACGTCCGGGCCTTCCTTAAACGCTTCCAGGGACGGTGACTCCACCGCCTCCCTGGGCAGCACCTTCCAATACCTAATGACCCCTTCTGTTAAGAAATTCTTCCTGATGTACCAACTAAACCTCTCCTGGCCCAGTTTAGCACTCTTGTCACTGGTTGGCCGAAGAGCCCGACCCCCATCTGGCTACATCCTCCTTTCACAGAGGTATAGAGAGCGGTAAGGTCACCGTGGGGCCTCCTTTTCTCCAGGGTAAACACTCCCGGCTCCTTTAGCCGGCCCTAGTACGACATGCACTACCGACTTTTCCTTACCTTCATTTCCCTTCTCTGGACATAATTCATGGTTATGCCCTGAGGCTCCTTCTCCCCACGGCGCCAATAAAAGACTGGTTCAAATCAGCACCACCCTTGCTGCTGCAAGCAAGGAGGTACCGAGGCCAGGGGCCCACCCTGGACTGGGATTCTGGCGGGGTTTTACCAGCACTGCNTACATACACGTTACAATACCCATTGCAGTTCTACTTACAATTACATTTTTCCACTTACTTTGTGTAGAGACTTTTTTTAAACGAAAGACTTTGTAAAACATGAAGTTGCTGAGCCCTGCCCCAAATTAACAATGAAAAACACGTTTTGATAGATGCAATAAATCTTATTGACTTTATTACACGTTGTATTTTAGGATCACTTTACATTCCTAGACAAAAGAGATGATACAAATAAATATAAGCTGTAAAACTATGGACAGAACTATGGACAGGTTCTTTTTCTACAGATCACCTAAGAGAAGGTGGAGGTGGGTGTATCTCCAAGGAGCTGAGAGTTGTCATCGACAGCTGTGCCCATAGAAGGATCCTGGGTCACCTCTTCAAAAAGAAAGGGGGCTGGAGAAGGCAGAAAGCACCTGGACCCCAGGGAATCAACTCCCCACTGCACAGTGCAGCAGGCAGCACCAGTGTTCTCATTTCAGTTCCATCTCTGTAGCTAATTATGGCTTTTGCAGGTTCTCTTTTCCAGTCTGTGCTTGAACACAGCAGGAACAGACCCCCAGGAATCCCACTGAACTGTTTACAGACTGGTGCACGTTTCCCAGCACAGACAGGAGAGAGGACAGGTCCAGGTACACAGGTGCCTCACTGGAACTCCAGCGCTGCGTGTTCAGCGAGGGCAGACTTACACACCTCAAACTGACTCAACACTGCCTGCTCTGATCTGTATAAGGCACCGGCGCAGCCCCAGGTGCTCTGGCAGAGGTATGTGTTTTACAAAATTCAAGCAGCATGCAAATATTTTTAAGAAGGCGCTAGACCTAAGTTTTTAAGGATTTAAGAAAGTGCTTTAATTCCTATGCTTCAGTGTCTGGTGGCACTTGCTCCCACAGCAGGCCAGGCCGACTCCTGCTCCATGCCACTTTTAAAAAAAAAAATCCCATTATACAGATCAGAGCAAAGGCAATTATGTTGAATGTTAGACATTCCTATGAAGAAAAGGTGATGGCACAAGGCTGTCCCAGGGCCTCTTCCAGGAGTCCAGCTGGATTTCCTGCCTTTGGTTAACCAGCAGGAAGCCCAGATGGTTCAGATAACACCAAAGAAGGGCAAACTCGGCAGGAATGTTTCTTAAAAGCTTCAACCCAGAGCTCAG
Source organism: Leptocoma aspasia (assembly GCA_013399835.1). Taxonomy (NCBI): domain Eukaryota; kingdom Metazoa; phylum Chordata; class Aves; order Passeriformes; family Nectariniidae; genus Leptocoma; species Leptocoma aspasia. The sequence continues at coordinate 184,002 of VXAX01000021.1, read as the reverse complement.
TATGTTTTGTACAGCTTAAGACAATGTATCTTAATATCAGTGCCACTGAGCATCTGGTGAGAGTTAAGTCCTTTGGAATGAGAATCCAAAAGCTTCTGTAACAGGCCAAGATTGCCCATTAATACACTGACCAAATCTCCACCCTAAGCCCCAATTTACATACAATGACTAAATATGCAGATTTATTCTTTTCCACTCTACTGAGTTTCTTTCAACTTGCTAATGAATTTCTACAGAGTTAAAAGCAGAGCCTTTCTGACACTGGCTCATCAACATGAAAACAGGTTTGCACTGCAGAGCTCCATGGTACCAGCCCTGCCACGAGGGCAGTTTCCAGCATATGAGTTTAATATAGAATAGAATTCCCTATGGAATAGTAGCAACTGAGGAAAAGTGTGCACGTGTGCAGACACAGATGTGTCTGTGTAGGCATTATTCACATAAAACATGTGTACATAGGTATGTACATACACGTGGTTATATATTGTGCTGCTGTTTCAAGGTTTAAAACCTCCCCCTCCCCCCCAATTTAATTTCAATTCTCTGAGCACTTAAACCATACAATCATTTTTTAAAATGTCCTAGTACAGAAGATTATGCGCTGGAGAGAAAGAAGGAGGAGAGGGAAGAGAAGGTGATGTTATACTATGCAACAAAAGCCAGTTAAAAGGCTCTCTGGATATAAACAGTGCTTTGTGAAAATGAGGATTATGCTGGGTTTCCATGTTCAGGTTGAAAGAAATTGGTCATGTGCCTGCTCTCTCAATTATAAGCAAATCCCTCCTTCCTCTACCAGAACTATTATATATATATGTGTGCATATATGTGTATACATATATTAACCTTGTGGCCCAGGAAAGCAGTCCATGGAATGCAGCAGCCAAGTTGGTGTTTAAGGGGCCCACCTGGCTCACCTGGGCACCGTGCCTGCAGGATGCACAGGTGAGCTGTGCTGAGCACTCAGTTCCTCCTGCTCAGGGGGTCAGTAGAAAGGAGTTCTCCAGCCTGGATGAAGTCACTCCGTGGACACTTAATGAGCACAAGGCAGAGTCCACACATCAGAGCATGTTTACAACCAGGCAAGTCCTCACATACTCACACGTGTCAGTCTGGAGGGAGTCATCAGTGAGGGAAAACAGGTAAAAATGTTGACACGATGACAGCCAAGAGCAACCAGAAGAAGTAACATCCCAAGTCTCAATATACAGTGAACTAAAACTTACAAATGAGCTGTGGGACACTAGACAGGGACACCTTACTCTGTCCTTAGCGTGGAGTTCCACCTCCCTCTACCCTGCTACACGAGCCTGCTTTAGTCATAGGGCAGCTTTGCAATGAAAAAAGCTTTGCAATGAAAACTCCTGTCAAAAGCAGGAGTTCTTCCTCCCTTGTTTTCAAAGTAAAACCCCTGGAATTAACACCAGCTTCCATCACCAGCCTCAGTTAGGTTGGGTTCACTCCCAGCAGGCTCTGAGTGGGCTGGGAGGTGCAGAGAAAAAGCTGCTTAACATGGAACAGGTGAGGCACAAGAGGCACTGCATGTTAAACCTCCTTAGACACCAAGGGAAGGGACCAAACTCCCAGGAGTGCACTCAAAGGCAGCTCCAAGTTCCAGTGCTCTGCCCAGCTGTGAGCTCTGAGCTAGCGCTACATTTTTCCATCGACAGTGGGAAGCATGAGAAAATGGCCATATGCCATTGAAGATGTCCTATGGACACTGGTTTTAAATGCCAGGGGTAAAGATGGAGGCAAGAGAGAGGAGGAAATCTGTGGAGCCAACACTGGCATGCAGAGATGTTCTTTGACAAGGTGGTTCCTGTTGGTAGGGTGAGGTCTGTAGGTCAGCTTACAGGAGCTCTCACTTATGCCTGTAAACAAAGAAAGGACTTCAGCTTCTACTGCTTCCTTTCTAGAGACCACAGAGTTGTTTTTGAGACCCTTTTCTGTCCTACAGCCCTATGGGGAGGCACAGCTGTGTGGTGGTCAGGACATGCTGGCCACTGCCATCCTGCTGTTCAGACCAATGCCTGAACCCCAGGTTCGGGTGGTGATGAAGCCCAGGGACTGGTGATGCCAGTCCCTCAAGCAGGAAGAGGAAGAACCATGCACCTTGTCGAGTTTGAACAGATCCTCTGCTTTTTAGCCTCTTTTGGTTCTCACTGTGGAGCTGCAGAGTGGTGGTTCTGTTGAGATGACTTTCAACTCTGTCTTCTTAGTACCCAACAGCCAAAAAGCGCCGTGCAGCAGAAGGGCTGGTGCAGGAGGAGGACGGTGATGCTGTGAGGTGATCCCCATGCTTCCCATGGCTCCTAACACACTGTAACATACCTCATGCATTTTTGATTTCCTAACTAAAATCCATTTCCCACAGAGGCCAAATGCTGAATTGCAAGCACGGATCTTCCCATGGCTCAGTGCCCCTGGACTGTTAAACAGCAACAAGGCCATCTCCAGGGAAAGGGGCTGGAGGCTGGCCAGGAGCTCTGTCTGCAGGTTTGTCCTTGTCTCTGCTCCCAGAAGGTAAAGGCTGTTCCCTCCCTGGAGAGGCGCTGCTGGTTTTATTTTGGAACCAGCCCTCGTGACTGTGGGTAGAGCTGAGAACTGGGGGTGCTTGATCCTGATGCAGATCCCACAGATTTCCTTCCAGTTTTCGGTCTGAAGAAGCAAAGATTAAAATATAAACAAGAAAAGCTCTAACAATGCTACCACCTGTTACTTTCCAAAATTAATCTGCAAAAAGCTGATTTTTTTTTACTGGAGTTATTCTCTAATAAACAGTTTCAGCTTTTTCTTCTGTCCTATGTCCTACACCCTGAAAGAAGGTTGTGGCAAGGTGGGGATTGGCCTCTTCTCCCAAGTAGCAAGCAACAGGCCAAGGTGAAACAGCCTCAAGTTCTACAAGGGGAGGCTAAGGCTAGGTATGAGGAAAAATTTCTTCACTGCAAGAGTGGTTTTGCCCCAGCGCAGGCTGCTCAGGGAAGGGGTGGAATCTCCATCCCCTGAAGTGTTCAAAAAATGAATAGATGTGGCACTTCAAGATAAGGTTTAGTAGCATGGTGGGATTCACTTGGAGGTTGGACTCAAATCTTAAGGGTCTTTTCCAACATTAATGATTCTATGTTCCTTTCTCTCTCTGCTTTACTATGAAGCTCAGCCTCGCTTCACTGATGAGAAGAGCTGATCAACAGCAACTGTACTTGCACCTCTCCTGTGGGCCAGTCTGCTCAGGGAAAGTCCAACTCACCTGGGTTTTGATTTTTTGCTTGAAGTGCTCTCAAAGGTTGAGGCATCCACTTGAATCTCATCTTCATCCTGCAGAGCTGCTTCCAGAGCTGCCTGAACCTTGGGAGCGATGGTTGGACCTTCATAGTTCCTCGTCGTCCGGCTGGGTGCGTCCAGTTCCAGTAACACGATGTTCTCTGCCTGAGACAGGAAAAGCAGAATCAAAGTCTCCATGTTTTCACACAAACTGCTACTTTGCCCTCCAGAAACTTAATTTGAAGTACTTTATAAATGTATGCAGGACACTACAAATTTACATCTCAAAGAAGAACACACAATCCGCTCTGGAATTCACATTCCCCTCATCAGGAGGGTGAAGAGACAAAGGTTTAACCACATCTGGGCTTACCCTGTACCGAGCCTCTGTGTAATTCATCATGGATGTCCTGGCGTGTTGGCTCAGGGGCCTTTTGTACCCCACAGCAGATACTGGTCTTTTCATCATCTGCTGGTTACTAGAGAAAAACAGAGACTCAGGCTGTTATATCCTAAAACCAAAGGCTCCTCTTGGAGTTTATGAGCTACAACATCTGCAAATTCCACACAGAAATCTGTTTCAACACAGCAGAAACCACCCAGGCTGCATTTGTAGGAGCAGGAAAGAAATATGATAGGAATGCACCGCTATTTTAAGGGTGAATGTACTATTACATATATTTTACATATAATTATTGGGTTTACCTATTAGAAAAATCATAATCTCTCAAGAATTCTCCTAACTGTACATTCCCATTTTATAGCACCTATTAAGAGGAATAAATGGTTTTGTTCTATTTTATTTTATTATGCATCAAGAAGCTGTGAACTCTATAGGGCCAGTTTAAATCCCCAATTCAATCCCTCTTTTGTTCTTGACAGCTAGAGGGTTTCCTGTGACCTGTAATTCCATCCCAAGAGCAGAAGTACACTCACTCCAGACGGGTTATGGGATGTAGTTTCCAGTTGTCTTCCTCTTCATCAAGGAATGATCTGTTCATGATCTTATTCTTTTCTTCCAAGGGAATAAAGTTTTCAATAATCAGGTGCCTACATGCAACCACAAAAATGAGAAATATAAAAGAAACATAATTAGCAATGACTTTCCTCACTGCTCCTCTCCCACTGATGTAATACAACCCTGGAAAAGGAGGAATGGTTTAGTTTTCTCATGGTTAAATCTTATTCCACAAGTATGTGCAAGGCAGTCCCTCCACTCCCTGCCCTGAGAAATCCTCCCTGTTTATAGTTAATAGCAGGCAATGGTGTGATGGGACTTACTTCAGCTTTAGTTCCCTGGTGAGTTCATTCTGGGTCTGTTCCATTTCCTGGCGCCCCTTGATGTGCTCTTCTTGGAGATCATGGATCTCTGCCTTCACAGCTTGCAGCTTGGAAAATAACTGGAGCACACAATAAGAGCCAAAATCCATCACTTGCCAAAGCTCCTCTCACTTTCACACACAAGTTGATTTTATTCCCAGCCTGATAGACAGGGAATAATTTTCTTTTTACCTTTTTGAGTTTTTTGGTCTTTATGTCCACCTCTTGCTGAAGAGAACTATAGGTCTCCTTCAGCTCTAGTGTTTCCTCATCCCGACTTTCCATCTGTTGCTGGATTTCTCGCTCCCGACGTTTCTGAAGAATGTGAAAATATGGCATTAAAGACCCCAATTACCTTGTCACCTCCAGCTGACACACATGATACCAATGCTCAGGATGGGTTTCCTTCCCTGCCTTCCAGTTCTTCCTATCTCTTGCCATAGAAATACCAGAAATGGTAACTCCTATTTGTCCTTATTTTGCTATTAAAAATCAGATAGTGTGAACAAGGTTCAAGCTTCAACTAAAGGAATCAAATGTCATTTTTGGTGATTTTTTCTTTCTTTTTTATCAGTTTGTACTGGTTATTATATTTAAGAATCATCAACAGAATTTGCATAACAGAAAATAAACTTTTAGCATAAAGACCCCTCCCCTCAGCTAAAGGCTGAACTGGTACTTTTAGAGGTCTTACAAATATTTCTTCACTTACAAACAGCTCAAATCAAAATAGGAGGTGAATCTTTACCAGGAAGAGCTAGAAGAAAAATTTTATAAACCTTCTTTACATATTTCAAATAATGACAAATATGACACAAGCCCTTCCCCCTTCTTTTCAATAAATTATTGCTATTAAACCAATTTTAGGGTTAACCCTGGGAAAACTTTCTGGTAATTTCACTGACACAATGTCTTACAAAAGGTCGGCAGCAAGGCTTTTTTATACAAAATAACAAATCTCCTTCCTTGTACCTGTTCTGCAATTTCCTGTCGTTTCTGTTCCAGGATTTTCTGCTGTTCATTTGTGTGATCCACAATATTTTTCCCTCCCACCAGCAGCTTGCTTTCCATTGTCTGAAAAGAAAAACCAGGGTCAGAAGCTTCTCTCAGTAACTACAGAGGGTAACTTTCTCTCCCATGGATACAACTTCTTCAGGGCAGCTCCCCTATTTAACCTTCTCTTTCAAGGCAGCTGCTACAGGAACCACTATTTCTTAAAATTCCTATGGAACTGTGGGATTAGTGCAACAGTAACTTGTTTAGAATAAGGCACCACTGCAATGTGTGGCAAAGCTGGAGAACCAAAATGTGTGCTCCCCTGTAAATAACTTGTTAATGATCTGTGACAGAAGGAAACATTTTTAGTGCCACAGCTTGTGAAAAGATGCATTGTCTTTTATTGTGCCAATTGCTTAAGATCAGCACATAAGAACAATGAAAGAGCTCATGAATATTGAAATATGTGATTAATGCTGGAAATTTCAATTTCTGGCTAGAAATGGTTTATTTTAAAATCTTCCAACCACAACACAAATCACTATCCTGGAAGCTTTCTGTGAAACATCTTTCCAAATTGGGAAACCCTTTATTTTCCCCACGGCCTAAGGAAATTGCTTTCAAAGAGTATGATGAGGAAGAAATCTACCTTGATTTTAGCACTCAGCATCTCTGTTGCTTCTTTCTCTCGCTTCAGGTCCTCCATTTTCTTCTCCTTCTCTTTCAGCAGCCTCATCTTTTCTTCTGCTACCAAGCTGTGATCCTCGACTATAGCCTTCTTCTCAATCTCCAGCTTTTCTTGCTGCTCCCTCCAATAGTCATCTTTGTCATCTCCTTCATCCTCACCCTCTTCAGTGTCCTCCTCCTCTTCCCCACCCTCCCTCCTCCTTTCCCTCCTCTTTCTTTTGCCAATAGACCGTTTTTCCAACTGTGCCTTGAGTCGAGCAATCTCTTCCTGGAATTCCCGCAGCAGAGCCTCCTTAGGATCCTCGTTCACTTGTGGCTTGTTCTTGATGTTTTTGGCACGGTTGGCATATCTCAGCGTGGTCAGTGTCTCCTCTACATTGTAAGAGGCAGGGCCTATATTGGCCACCATCACAGTTTTGGCATTGCCACCTAATGAGTCCTGCAGTAGCCTGGTCAGCTTGGAGTCCCGGTACGGAATGTGCGTGCTCTTGCCATCTACCAGGGCAGAGATAACGTTGCCCAAAGCTGAGAGGGAGAGATTGATTTTAGTGGCTTCCTTCAGCCTCTCCCCCTGTGCTCCAGTCTTTGCTTGCCGCTCACTGCCTGCCAGGTCGACCAGGTTGAGCTTCCCAACACGGATGTGGTTCTCTCCATCCAGTCCCAGCTCACTGCACTCGATTGTGATCTGGAAAATGGCGTGAGACCGANGCCCAGTCGAGCGGGTCCCGCCGCTCTGCCGCACCCAGGCTGGGGCCTTTAAAATCCTCCAAAGCTCGGGAATATTTCTAAGGAGGAAAAGCCCATCAAAAAGAAGATATTTAAGTTACAGCCCCTTAATCAGAGCTGTCTGGACCGCAGCAGTGCAGTGCAGGCTGCAGCTCTGGTATCAGAGACTCCTGCAATGGAGGAAGAAATGTCGCTGCACTACGAGTGAATACAAAATCAAGTTTTTATTAGTACAAAAACTACCTCATTAAAAAAAAATAAACACCCGACCCTAACATTTTGTTTTAATACTTTGTCTTCCCAACAGTGTGGGGAAAGGCTTGCCCTGCTCCACATCAGGGCAAGGCAGCCCCAAGGCATCACCCAAGATCAGTAAACTGTATGACACAAGGAGGTTCAGCCTTCAAAAGCCTGGCTCCCAAAGGCCCCAAACCTGATCATTTTCCCCAAAATCCCATGATTTTTGAAGCCAGCCCCGAGGAAACAAGAGGTAAGTTTTTGCCACCCTGACACCTGGGGGACCTTCTCATTTTGCCCTCTTTTGCTCACTCCCCTGAGCCCTCAAACTCCTTCAAAGCTCAGAAACATTTCAAGGAGGAAAAGATCACCATAAAAAGAGATATTTAGAGTTAACTGCTCAGAACAGCCTTGCCTGGATCACAGCAGTGCACTGGAGGCAGCAGCTCTGGAACCACAGACTCACCCAAAGTGACATTTTTGAAAAATGAACCATTCTGTACTCAGTCTTTGGACCAGAAAATGAAGTCACAGAAGCACCAAAAGGCACTGGTCAAGTTGAGTCTCACCATGTTGGGATTATCAGTGTTACCAGCATCAAACTGCACCAGGCCAAACAGAGGGTTTGGGCTTCCCCATCAATGAATAATTTTCCAGAGTTACCTCCCCTGGGAACTGCCCCAGACAAAGGTAATTCTCTCAGAGGGGTTCTCTTACAAAGTACAAAAACAAAACAATACCATAGACCCAGGTATGACATACCCAACCCCACTACAGCTATTTTAATAACCTTGGCTCAAAGTTTCTCTTCTACCATAGACCTTACTGACAGCTATAACAGCTACAAAGATATGAGCCCTCAATCTCCAGTTCTTGCCTGGCTGTGACAGACCTCCTCCCACGTCCCTTGCACAAACCTTGCCCCAGGCTGATGCAGAGAGGCTGAACAGGCAGCTGCCATGTCACACCACATGCTACTGCACTCCTCCAGCACCACCAAAGAGATCCAGGGCCCCACAGCACAGGGTATGGAATCTCTTTGGACAGGAGAAGGGACACTGAGGCACTGTGGTGACACAGGTCTGGTATGACAACCGTCGTCCTTGAGAAAACCCAGAGAGTTTCAGTCCTGAGCTTCACCTTGCACACCCTTTCCAGGGAACCTGATATGCCTGACAAAAGTTTTACACTCAAAAAGAACCACTTATGGTCAGTTTTGGCCACGAAGCTTCAAAACATCTCCAGGTGAGAGTTAAGAATTAACAGCAAGAAAAGCGGAGGGAATCTGAGCAGCTGCTTCATCATGATTGCTGGTGAATCCCTAGTGGAGAACGGAGAGCTATAAAAGCTACATCTTAAAAAACTATACATAGTTTATAGTTTCCTATAAACTACATGATTTAAATTTCTGTCTGAGCTCACACTGGAAACACAGGAGAGATCAGAAGAACAGTCTGGAAGGGACTGTGAGGAGCATTGGAGGGCAGGAGCTCTCCCACAGCCCAGCAATGACTGCCCACAGGGAATGCTGCAGCACCAAGAGCCCAGCTCAGAGCCTTGGAACCAGGGAGCCTCTTCCTCCTTTGGTCAGAACTCATCCCGCAGCCTCGGAGGGTGGTCCATGCCAAAAAATGAGGACGGTTTCCCATGGATGTCACGCTCTCTTTTCACAAAGGCAGTGAAGGAAGAGACACAGTTCCCGATGAAGTGGTCGGACTGGCCAAGGATGTACAGATCAATCTGAGGCACTTCTGGCTGCAAGCTGACAACCTTGAGCTGCAGAGAAATGAGGAGAGCAGATGAATCCAGGCAGCTATTATCACAATCCAATGGCTTGGCATAATATTAGAAATGGAATACACAACAGGAAGAGAGTGAGTTTTGTCTTTCTCTGCCCTATAACTCATTTATGATTAGATCAATGTCAGAGCATTTCTGAAAATCACTTAGGTTTATTTAATTTAAACCCTTTTCACGGAAATATTTACTACCATGCCAGACAATGCTGTTCAATCTCCTAGAAAAAAAAAGAGTTTTACAGGATAATTTTTATTGCTATGAGCCAAATTCACTTTGAGATGCCAATATTTGGCTGTGAATAACCTATTCCACAACTGCCTGTCTGCTATCCATGACAGCCTCGGGCCAGAAGCCAAGGAAGGTTTTTATCCAAGCACTCCTGCCAGAAGAGGTTTTTGGAAGACTCACCTTTCCCTGGAAGAACTGCTGTATTTCTGTTGTGTAGGGCTCGGAATCAGTAGCAATATAAACAGATTTAGCTTCAGTCTTTGCCACCCAGAGCTTGAGAGCCCGTTTGATCTCTCTGAGGTCTGGCAGGCACATGTCCATGGTGAGAGGCACCGCAGCACTCCGGTCGTAGCCCACACACTGTGGTGAAGCCATGAAGTGTGGCCCAGCTGTCCCATCCTTTAACATGTTGCAGGCATTTTTCTATTGGAAGAGGAAAAGAGAATCACACAATCATCAAAATTGAAGACCTCTGAGATTATCAAGTCCAAATTTTGAACAGATACCCCACGCTCACTAAACCTTATCAGAAAGCACCACCTCTACTTGTGTCCTGGACATTTCCAGGAATGGCCATTCCACCACAGCCCTGGGCAGGCTGGGCCAGTGCTCAATCACTTTCAGTGAAGAATTTTTCCCTAATATCCAACCCGAACCTCCCCTGCTGCAACCTGAAGCCATTTCCCTTTGTCCTGTCGCTGGGAGGAGAGGCTGAACCCCACCTCACCACAACCTTTTTTCATTTTCAAAGTACCACATTCAAGTGAGAAAACACCACCACATCCCCCACCTCTGCCTGTCTGAAAGAATCCCAGCACCACTGCTGGCACACAGGGAGCTCCTGGATGCCAGCAGGGATCAGGTGGCTCTCCCAGCACAGCTCCTTTTTGAGCAGCTTTGCCCACATCCCAGGTGTCACCAGGCTCCAGGCGATGCCATACCCAGTCGGAGCCGATCCTCAGGTGAATGCCCACGTAGGGCCGGAGCAGCAGGGACTGGATGTAGGCTTCTCCCTTCTCTACCATGGCATCCGACCACTCCATGTACTTCTGCAGTGGCCGGTGCTCCTCCAGGACAGGAAACTGGGCTGGAGCTCCAGGTAAGGCGAGAACAGGGTGCTCAGAGGCTGGAAACCTATGGAAAACCAAACCCCAGCAGTCTGAAACGTGACCTAACCTGCACAAAGGTTCTACTCTAGCAGAAACGAGGAACACCCCAAAATATGCAGCTTTTATTGCTCCAAATTTAGATAATTTTAGCTGTTTCACCATCTGAACTGAAGAAATCTCA